>MU225585.1:211057-234562 GCA_018584345.1 Thuja plicata | reverse complement strand
TTGATTACTCTCTTCCTCATGAAGCCATTATGGGTGATTCTACCTTTTGGGATGAACCCTTGGATAAAGACATTGATTTATCTCCTCCTTGTGAAGATGCTTTGATACAAGAGGGTGATTTATTAATTGATGACATATTCATACATGATGATGACTCTTATTCTAAAACAAACTCCCCTTATATGGACATTTTAGAGAACGAAGAGAACATTATTGATGCGTTACCTATAATTGGGATTCCTTATAGTGATGAGGCATTAGCAAAAAATGATATGAATTCCCTTAATGATCTCCCTCTTAGTGATGATCCTATGGAAAATCAAGCACCTACCTCATCTTCTCCTAGGATGTATTATGCTTTTCCTTCTTGTGAATCTACTGAACATACTAATGATGACATAGTGACTACTGAAGTTTAATTGACTTCTTTTCATATGGATTCTTTTCATGGTCTTGGGTATCATTTACTAGTTAAACAAGGATTCCATAGTCAAGGATGTGCTAAGCATAAATAGAGAATTCAAATGCCCTTAAAGAATATGGGGCATGAGCATTCTTATGGATTGGAATTTAATCCTCAACAAAATAGAAATGTTATGAACATCTCAAATAACACTTCAAAACATGATGACCCTATGAAGGAATTTGACCAAGAGGTTACTAGACCTAAACACAAAAAGAAACGTAGTCTACACTTGAAGATTCTTCCTTTTTTTTTTCTATCATATATTTCATGATCACTCTAATAATGAATGTCAAGCTTTGCATTATAAGATTAGGCATCTCATTGATAGTAAAGTTATTTATATATCATGTGGCCATGAGTTGTATTTCAATCCTGTTTTCTCTAAATAACATTTATGTTCCTATTATGGAACTCTACATTATGTAAAAAATGTTAGCCTAATCCTTGGGGGCTCATTGTCTTGCATAGTTTTGTGAGCGATATAATAGGTCCTCTTTCATCCTTGTTCCTATGCTTGGGGGGCAAGGATGCCATCTCCTTCTTTTTTGTCTTCCCGGGATCCACTTTTCCCTTGGTTAAACAATATCTATCTATTATGTGATATCCAATCATACATGAAATTTTTGGATTGCATTGAGGATCTATGTCCTTGATTATAACTTATTTCGTTGTTTGACATTGGGTTTCCATGGTTGATAAATCTCTCACCTTGGAAAATGAATAGTGTGCTATCCCTCATAAGGGTTACTTCTTCACTTCTCACATGATATCTCTTTGCTACAATATCTCTTGATATAATTTGATATATCCCTTGCTTTCACCCCTAGGGGGCAAGGTATTTTCCATCTTCCTCTATCTAAGGATCTACTTTCCTTAGCTTAGTGGCATTTGTTTATCATATAATATTATTTCCTTATAAAGATGTGTGTTTTTTACTATGGATACCCTCTTATATAGGAGGCAATTTTCCTAGGTCATCACCTCTTCTTTATTTTGAAAAATATTCTCTTTATAAACTCTTGCCCTTTCTTTGGTTAGAGTTTGACTCCTTCATTCCGAGATTCCTCTTCCTCTTCATTGCAGGGGGCTAGATGATTGAATCATGGGTCCCTCTTTTCTTTAGAAGATTACATTTTATCCTAAGAACTCCTCTATGGTGGGGGTATTGATGATAAGATATCTTCCTCTTTGAGGATCCTTTTCCCATATGTGACATATCCATTTCACTAGTATCTATGTTCTTAGAGGTAACGGTCAATACTCTTCGCTAAGGATATAGTGTATATTGTTGTTAAACTGGATATCTCCTTAACTTGTGAAGTAGGTATCCTCTTTCTCTTCCTTATCCTACCTAGTCGGTAGTCATGATAAGGAGGGGGGCATATATAGGGTCTCCCTTATACTATATTTTACATTTACATTTCACAACATGCTAAATCCTTGGAAGGTAACACACATAAGTTGCTAAAACCTGAAGAGACACATTTTTATTTTTATTTTTTGCTAAATCCTCGGAAGGTAACACACATAAGTTGCTAAATCCATAAGAGATACACATTTTTAAAATTTACGATATGCTAAATCCTTGGAAGGTAATGCACATAAGTTGCTAAATCCAGAAAAGACATGCATTTTATATTTTCCATAGTGATACAAGAATGTGGATCTATGGATATTCCAAAAGCCGTCAAAAGACACATTACAATTACAAAGCACAATTTATGCGTGAAACTATTGGGCTCTCCCTCCTTGGTGATTCATGGTAAGGTGGGAATCTTTCTAGGTGAGGTAATCACTATCTCTTTTCTCTCTTTCGCTTTCATGCTAGTAGTATTAGATCATGAAGCTATGTTATCTATAGTGTTGCTCTTGTCTTACTTATGTAATCATATATGTTTTCTATGATTGATTTATCTTTACTTCCATATCTTTATGCATGTATGTTCAGTTAGAATCCTTAGTCTGGGGGCTCATGTCCTTGACTTAGTGATGTTCTACATCATTGTGATCTACCAGAGTCTTTCTTCTAACTTTACAATGAGTATGTTCGATTTCCATACTCCCGCTAAAGTGGGGGCTTAATGTATCATCTTAAAATGGAAGAAATTCCATGTTAAAAACATTTATCCCTCCTTAGGGGGTGTTTTTGACCACCATCATATTTTTCCCTCATTTTTCCATCCTTTCCTACACCTCTGCCTATTTAGGACCCTGATTGGGCCTCTCTGGGCACCTTCCATCCCAACTGGCATGTTTTCCAGGGGTCCTGGCTCCCAGGGTCAAGGTTGACCTCAACCTTGACCTAGGTCAAGGAAGACCTTGACCTTGACCTAGGTCAAGGATGACCTCAACCTTGACCTAGGTCCCCTTTCAAATTTGGAAGTCTGTTGGTTGCCGAAGGTCATCAAAAATTCATTTCCCGCTTCTAGCTCGGTTGTTTTGGGTTTCTGAAGCAACAATTACTAAATTATATTTAATATAGGTCCTCTTCTAGGGGAATGGTTCTAATTTGAATTTAATTCTCCTATGTCATCCTCTCTATAATATTGTTCCCTAGTTTCATATAAAAGGAAGTTTTCTCCTCTCATTTTCTCTAAACCACTAACCATCAATCATAAGTCATATGAAGTAAGAAAAAAGTTCAAGAATCCATTGTTCTACATGTTCTAAAGCTTTCAAAGTGTTCAATTCTTCTTCTCAAGCCTTCAAGTTCTCCATTGAAGATCAAGGATTCAAGCTTTCAAGCCTTTGAAGGGATTTGGTTCAAGCATTCAAGATTCATCATTCAAAACCCTAGATCTATCCATCATGGTGGAGTGATCTTCCTTAAAGATCCTTTTGTGCATCTTCAAACATTCATTCATTATCACTTCTAGGTGGATTCCAAGCATACACTCATGAAGGTGTATGGTTTCTAATTGAGTCAAAGCTTTCATATTTACATACTTGTTTACATTCCAAAACACAATTGCATATCTATTGAATATCATAGCATCATTATTAGATTTACTTCTACTACTTGCTAGCATTATTTATTTCATTATTGATTTCAAGTTTAATTCCTAAATCAGGGTTTGACTAAGGAAAACCCCTCCCCCAACAAACAAAACCATTTTTCTCATAGGTACAGGTTAAAAACAATAGATCAGGACAGAGATTTGGATACCCTTTTCAGAAAACTTCTGGGATCCAAAAGCAGAATTTTAGTATGAGACTTTTTAGGTCGATTGTGACCTAGGGCGCAATAAACAATTCTGGCAAATGGTGACATTGACTTGAGGGTACAAATTGGAACTATCTCAAAATGGAAAAATATTTCTGGGTTTTGTATGTATCTGCATTTCTATTCCAGATCTAGTCTCAGATTTTCCAGAAACTCAACACAGGCTTCAAAAAACAAAATTATTTTATCTGCAATATTTCAAGGTTAGTGCATTTCTCCTATTCATTTCAATTAAAGTTATTAATCCATCTAAATCTAAAATACATTTCAAATTAATCAATCAAACCTGGGTAATTAAGATCTTCCTTCCTTATTCTTGTTTCCAAATGATTAATTCATTTATGCATTGATCCTTCCTTTTGGGTTAATCAACTTGGATCTTTCATTTACATATCTAAGGATAGAAGGAGAGCATCTTATTTACCCCCATAGCATATTTAAATGTAAGTTATTTTATATTAAATGAACACACCACCATTCCAAACATTTATTTTATTCTTTACATATGAGTTCAAGGATCCATTGTTCTACATGTTCTCAAGCTTTCAAAGTTTTCAAGTCTTCTTCTCAAGCATTCAAGTTCTCCGTTGAAGATCAAGGATTAAAGCTTTCAAGCCTTTGAAGGGATTTGGTTCAAGAGTTCAAGATTCATCATTCAAAACCGAGATCTATCCATCATGGTGGAGTGATCTTCCTTCAAGATCCTTTTGTGTATCTTCAAAAATTCATTCATTCTCCCTTCTAGGTGGATTCCAAGCATACACTCATGAAGGTTTATGGTTTCTAATTGAGTCCAAGGTTTCATATTTACATACTTGTTTACATTCCAAAACACAATTGCATATCCATTGAATATCATAGCTTCATCATTAGATTTACTTCTACTACTTGCTAGCATTCTTTATTTCATTATTGATTTCAAGGTTAATTCCTAAATCATAGTTTGACTAAGGTAAACCCCTCCCCCCCCCCCAAAAAAAAACCATTTTCTTATAGGTACGGGTTTGGAATAGTAGATCAGGATGAAGATTCAGATACCCTTTTTGCCAAACTTCTGGGATCTGAAAGCAGAATTTCAGTCTGAGACTTTTTAGGTTTATTGTGACCTAGGGAACAATAAAAAATTCTTGCAAATGGTGACATTGACTTGAGGGTACAAATCAGAACTATCTCAGAATGGAAAACTATTTCTGGGTTTTGTCCGTCTCTACATTTCTATTCCAGATTTTGTCAGGTTCACACCTATTATACAAAGAATAAACCTCAACCTAATCTGGGGGTTCCTACTTCTTTACCACCTTCTCAACCCATTCTTCCTCCTCCACCCCATCTTCCTATCATGGAGAATGATTTGATAAACCAATTGCACAATACCCCTGCCAAGATTTCTTTATGGGAACTTCTTCAAACTTCACATACCTACCTTGAAGCCTTAAAAAAATCTCTAGCAACTCTTTCCACTCCACCTCCTATCCAAGAGAACATCAATGCCTTCTTACAATGCATGCATGTTACCCTGGGTCCTCCTGACATTGTTTTCACTTAGAAGGATTTACCTTCTAAAGAAGTTTAGAATCAATATGATGCCCTTATGGTTTCTATTACTATCAATAAGAGTATCATTCGTAGGACCTTGATTGATAATGGATATGGGCTTAATATTTTTAGCATGGACATGCTCAAAGTGATTAAAGTTGATCTCTCAACTATTCAACCTGATAATAATCCTATACGTGGCTTTGATAACATTGATAAGAAAACTTTGGGCATCATTACCTTACCTATCAAAGTAGGTCTGGTCATCCTGAATACTCCTTTTAATGTTATTCTTGGACCTCTTAATTGTAACTTACTTTTGGGTAGACCTTGGTTGCATGAGATGCATGTCGTTCCTTCCACCCTTCATCGTAAAGTCAAGTTTATTCACAACTATAGAAGTTGAGAAATCCAACTTCACAGATCACCAAGAACACCTACATGCAAATAACCTGTTGCTGAAAGGAAACCAAAGAGACAGAAGCAAGGGTTTGGAAAATCTCAGCAGAGTGAGAGAAAATTGTATTTCCAAAGTAATGAAACAATAATTACAAAAGTTCAACCTTAAAGGTGAACGAAACCCTAAAAAGGTAAAAGCTAGGTTGCACAATATAATTAATATGAAATATTAATTATATGCACCTAAGAGATAGCTTAAGTGAAAAAAGAGTACATCAACAACTTAATAATTAAATCAACATGATCTAATTAATAAGTGAAGATAAATAGATACTCTAACACCCCCCCTTAAATGAAGCTCAGGAGGTAAGCTAACCTAGCACATCTATGAAAGTAGGAAAAGAGGGTCCCGGCATCAAGGCCTGATCAGGTACCCAATACAAGGAAATCTCTATGAATTGGAGATAAAGGAGAAAACCTAGTGGGAAAAGCCCCTTTCCAAAAATGGATAAACAACATGCTGAAAAAAACATGAAGGAAGGAAGGCCTCAACAAGACCCCCCAAGGACAACTTCCGTCACCCCAAGCATAGAACGCAACTAAAGATAGTGCGGAGATGCAAAAGGTTTGGTGAAGATGTCAGCAACCTGCGCGTCAGTGGGAATGTACTCCAAAGTGAGAACACCATCCTGAATTTGCTGACAGATGAAATACATATGAAGCTCAATGTGTTTAGTGCACTGATGCTCCACTGGATTGCAGGAAATGTGAATAGCACTCTGATTATTGCACCACAGAATAGTGGGAGAATCAGGAGGAAAGCCAAACTCAATCATCAACTGTCAAAGCCAGAGAATCTCCTAAATAGCATGCACTACTGCTCTATACTTAGCCTATGTAGATGAAAGTGTGTGAGCATTATACTTCTTGCATGACCATGTGATAGGACCAAAGCCAAGACAAAAAACAAAGCCAGAAGTAGACTTCTGATCATCAACATCACTAGCCCAATCTGAGTCAGTGTAGCCAACAATGTGAGGAGCCCCTAATGTGTAATGAATTCCATACATAAGTGTGCCCTAAATATATCTCAAAATATGCTTGGCAGCTTGCCAATGACTCTCATGAGGCTCATGTGAGAACTGAGAGACTAGACCAACTGCAAAGGAGAGATCAGGATGAGTGTGTGTCAGGTATAACAAACTGCCAACCAATTGTCGATATAATGTAGGATCCATTGAAGGTGAAGTGCAAGAGGTAGACAAAGTAACACCCAACTAAAAAGGTGTGAGAGCAGGCTTGCAATCAAGAATATCAAAGCGCCGAATCGTGTCAAGAGCATACTTCTGCTGGTAGACAAATATCCCAGCAGGGGATTGAACAATCTGCAGACCCAGAAAGAAATGTAATAGACCAAGGTCAGTCATCTCAAATTGCTCCATCAATGCACGCTGAACATCCTGAATCAGAGAAGATGAACTACCTATGATGAGAAGATCATCAACATATATCACAAGGATCAAAACCTCATCCTCAAGATGCTGACTGTAGACTGTAGGATCAGAATGACAGCGTGTGAATCCTGTAGAAAATAGAAATGAATCCATCTTCTCATACCAAGCCTGAGGGGCCTGTTTGAGACCATACAAAGAACACCAAAGTCTGTAAACCAAGGAGGAATCCTACACAAATCCTTGAGGTTGTTCCATGTAAATCTCCTCAGTAAGATCACCATGCAAGAATGCACTCTTCACATCCATCTGAAAAATAGGCCATCCCTGAGAAGCTGCAAGGGATAAGACAAAGTGAATAGAGTTCATCTTGGTTACAAGGGCAAATGTCTCAGTGTAATCAATACCCTCAACCTGTGAAAATCCCTTTGCAAGAAGACATGCCTTGTACTTATCAATAGAACCATCAACAACAAACTTAGTACGATACAACCACTTGCATCGCACTAACTTTCTTCCCTTAGGAAGAGAACAAAGATCCCAAGTGTGATTCTTTATCAAAGAAGAATACTCCTCCTCCATAGCACTGTCCTACTTAGTATGTCCTATCATTGCCACAAATTTCTGAGGATCACCACAAATAGCATGAATTAGAAGACTAGAACCCGCAATATGAGACCGGGTGCGATGGGAAGTGGATGGGTCACCAGCCAGAGACCCTGTAGCATCAACTATAACACAAGCCCATCTAGGCATTGGTGGAGGATCCTATGGTGGAGGTAAATGGGGATCACCAAGATCATCATTCTCATCATCTTGAAAAGAAATTGGAAGAGATGAGGGAGTAGTGGTAAGTGAAGTAGACTCTGGAAGTTGGATATCTACTGTAGGAAGGCGCTCATCAAACTGGACATCCCATCAAAATAGGACCTCTCTAGAATCAGGATCAAACAACATGTATGCCTTAACATCCTCGCAACAGCCAACAAAAATGAGGTGCCAGCTCTTCCGCTTCATTCCTCTCCTCTGAGCGTCAGGTGCAAATGCCCATGCTTCACTACCAAAAACTCGGAATGAAGATACATCAGGCTTGACATGAGACCAAGCTTCCTCAGGAGTCATATGTCAAATTTCCTTGTGAGGCATCCAATTTTGAATATAGTTGGCACAATTGACTGCCTCTGCCCAAAAAGATGAATCCATGGACCTGGACTATATCATACAATTAGCCATCTCCTGAAGTGTTTTGTTCTTTCTCTTTGCCACACCATTCTACTGAGAGGTGTAGGGCACTAAAAATTGATGTTGAAGACCATGTTCAGAGAAAAAATACCTAAAAGCTTGGTTCACATACTCCCCCCAATTATTTGTGCATATCTGACAAATAGAAAGACCAGATTGCTTCTCCACAAATGTCTTAAAGACTCAAAAGGAATCAAAGACATCAAACTTGTACTTCAAGAAGTACACCCATGTGTCCTTGGAGAAGTCATCAATGAAAGTAAGCACATATTTGGCACCAGAGAAAGAAGTAGGAAATGACATGAGGTCACTATGAATCAACTCCAATGGTGCGAAAGCATGAGTAGCGCGTCTGTGAGGAAAAAGATCCCTATGTTGTTTGCCAAGGACACAACCCTGAAAAACCCCATTAGTGCAAGTAATCTATGGAAGTCCAAGAACAAGTGCCTATGTGCTCATCTTCTGAAGATATCTATAATTGACATGGCACAAACGCTCATGCCAAAGTCTACTCACTGAATCTGCATGTGCTATAAGACAGGAACCTGTGCTAGTGGAAGACTCAAATCCATCAAAACTATATAGGCGGGATGCAGTATCAACACTCCCAGTAGCCAAAATCATATCAGAATCATGTAAGTCCTGAATAACCACATCATGTGGTGAGAACTCAACTGTCTTACTAGAGCCAGAGTGGCAAATCTAATAGATAGACAATAGGTTCGTCGAAATGTCAGGGACAAAAATAACATGCTGAAGAGAACCCCCAGCTAATGCAACAGAACTAGAACCCAAAATAGAAAGATGAGATGAGTTCCCAACAACAATCTGTGAAGTAGCACAACGAGAAAGTGAGTTGACCAACTGCTGAGTGTGAGTCATGTGGTGAGAGGCACTGAAATCAAGAATCCAGGTGGGCCCAGAAGTCATAGCTTGTGTAGTAAGAGCATGAACTTTCCCTGCAGGGGAGGATGTGGACTGAGGAGATGAAATGTGATGCTCTTGCATGGCTTCCTCTAAAGCCTCCAAACATTTCCAGCACCTAGAAATAGGATGTCCATCCTTGCCAAAAAAACTACAGGTCTCAACTGATTTCTTCTTAGTCTTGGAGGTAGACATAGTAGACTTCGAAGAAGATTTACCCTTGGAAGGGTTAGCTAGAGGTTTTGATTTAGTTTTCTGTGTAGGTTTGGAGGAATACTCATTTCCTGTTGAATCTTTCTTTGGTTTGGCTTTCTATTTTGGTTTCCCCTGTTAAGACTGAGCAGCCAATGCTTGGCCAGAAGAGCCAGAAGCATCCATCTGTTGGATCTTTGCCTATTCCCATGTCAACCGATCACAGAATGTCTCAAATGAAGGCATGGTGTGTCTCGTACCCAAAGAATCCATGGTGGAGTAGAAAGTAGAAGAAAAGATCTGATACTATCCTCTCAACTTTGAGAGTATCAGGAAGATACACTCATCATATGTCTTGTTTCTCCCACATCCCTGTAAAACTGAGCGCAGAGATTTGAACTTCATCAAGAAGTCCTCCATAGTGGGAAAGCTGGTAGGAGTCAAAGTGGTCAGCTCTGCATCAAGTTGTAGTGCCCAAAACTCATTCACTGTGCCAAACAAATCTAAAAGCTTACCCCAAATGGCCTTAGGAGTTGTCAAACCATCCAAGTGAAAAAGGAGACTGTTGGAGATGTTCAGTGCAATCAAGCCCATGGCTTCATCCATTTTATTCATGTGTTGAATAACCTCAAAAGGATGTTGTAGGACAGTTTGGTTTTCATCTAGACATGACCATAAGCCATGTGACATGAGCAGCCTGGTCATGTGTGCTTTCCAGGTGTGGTAATTGTGCGGTGTCAGCTGGGCCACAGAGGGGTCCAACATTAAGAGAAGAAGAAGATGGAAGTAGAAGGGACATTTCTAAATTTAAATGATAGAAAACAAAAACACCCCCCACAATGTATGATTGGATCCCCCCTACAGCAAAGAAATAATTACTGAAAGCACAAAAAATGAGAAGAAAACCTGGATACCAAATGCAGAGATAGAGGAAATAGAAGCCTCTACTTCAATCCCAAAAAAGAGAGATCAAACCAAATCATCAAACAAGACCAGCATCATCATGTCTGGCTCAGAAATACCTTTCCGGTGATATTTTGTTTTTCAAAAATGGACACCGTATGTCCAAGATATGGCCAAAAAACCAAGTGCCCCTTTGAAAATGAGCTCACTGGAAAAAAACCAGTCACGGGAAAAAAATTAAAGTTCAAACAACCGTCACGTTCCCCGTGAAAAAATTTGACGCTCGTCATGCCTGTTGCCGGAAATATTTTTCTGATCGCCGAAAAAATGAAAATATGTCGAAAAAATTGGGAATCTACCAGAAAATTTTTTTTCCAGCTGTGATGTCAGCCGCTGAGCTGTCCGCTGCACCCCGGTGGCTGGCGATGGCGACAACTGGCTGACCACTGCCGGAGGTGGAGGCCGGGCGGCTCCCAAGCATAGCACCGTCGGGGTCTGCTATGGTGGCCGATGAGAGACGCGCTGACAGGGGGTTGGGCGCGGGCTAGGCTGAGGTGGTGCACTTTGGTTGCACTTTAGCAGCCCTAAAAATGTTTAAAAAAATGTTTTTTTTAAATTTTTTTTTAATTTTTGCCTCATTTTTTGAGTCATACAGCCTAGGAGGTCAAAATTTTTCTTCTAGGGTCACTGTGACCAAAACCAGCAAAGTTTATATGTATTTCAACTCTCCTAGGCCTTCTGAATGTAATGGTGGAGTCTATTTTGGCTCAAACAGATCTAGAAAATAGCACCTCTGAAAAGTGAAGAAGAAACCCTAGAGAAGCTATGGCTTTTGTCTGTGACTCATGGCTTCAAAAAACCTTCAGACCAGGCAGCAGCAGGGAAGCTCTGATACCATGTAGAAGTTGAGAAATCCAACTTCACAGATCGCCAAGAACACTTGCATGCAAATAACCTGTTGCTGAAAGGAAACCAAAGAGACAGAAGCAAGGGTTTGGAAAATCTCAGCGGAGTGAGAGAAAATTGTATTTCCAAAGTAATGAAACAATAATTAAAAAATTTCAACCTTAAAAGGTGAATAAAACCCTAAAAAGGTAAAAGCTAGGTTGCGCACTATAATTAATATGAAATATTAATTATATGCACCTAAGAGACAGCTTAAGTGAAAAAAGAGTACATTGACAACTTAATAATTAAATCAACATGATCTAATTAATAAGTGAAGATAAATAGATACTCTAACAACAACAACATGGTGTATACATTTCATGCGAATGATGTGCCAAATCCTTGTTTGAATATTCAAACCCACAATAATCCTATTCCTAATAGTAATCCTTCTTCCTCTAATTCTTTTCCTGGAGATGATTGGGGAGCCTTCGATTTTAATCCTACATTTATTGGAGAGTATAAGGTTTCTAATCTTGATTTTATGAAGCCATAAAGAGAGTTTTAACAATGAGTTTTTTCTTCTACTTCTAATACCCTTTGTAATAACTTTGTCTCTGCTTCTACCCACTATGAATCTATCAAACCTACTAATGATGACATAGTGACTACTGAAGTTCTATTGACTCCTTCTGATATGGCTTCTTGTTATGGTTCTGGTTATCATTTACTAGTTAAACAAGGATTCCATGGTCAAGGATGTGGTAAGCATAAACAGGGAATTCAAATGCCCTTACAGAATGGGGGGCATGAACATTCTTATGGATTAGGATTCAATCCTCAATAACACATCAATTTTACCAACATCTCAAATAACACTAAAACATGATGACCCTATAAAGAAATATGACCAAGAAGTTCTTTTGCCTAAACTCCTTCGTGCTAAGATGATTACTAGACCTAAACACAAAAAGAAACATAGTCCACACTTGGAAGCTCTTCCTTTTTGTTTGTACCATAGATTTCATGATCACTCTACTAATGAATTTCATGCTTTACATTATAATATTAGGCAACTCATTGATAGTAAATTTATTTAAATATCATGTGGCAATGAGTTGTATTTCAATCCTATTTTCTCTAAATAACATTTATGTTCCTATTATGGAACTCCACATTATGTAAACAATGCTAGCCTAATATTTGGGGGCTAGTTGTCTTGCATAGTGTTGTGAGTGATATAATAGGTCCCCTTTCATCCTTGTTCCTACGCTTGGGGGGCAAGGATGCCATCCCCTTCTTTTCTATCTTTCCAGGATTCATTCTTTCCTTGGTTAAGCAATATCTATCTATTATGTGATATCCAATCATACATGAACATTTTGGTTTGCATTGAGGATCTATGTCCTTGATCATAAGCTATTTCTTTGTTTGACATTAGGTTTCCATGGTTGATAAATCTCTCACCTTGCAAACTAAATAGTGTGCCATCCCTCACAAGGGTTAATTTTCACTTCTTACATGATATCTCTTTGCATTCACCCCTTCCATGGCCTCATAGGAGTTGTGACCTTCTTGGCTTGGACTAGGTGTTGTCTATGGATATTTTCTTGATGTTGAAGAAGGCTTTATCCTTGTTATTTCTTTCCTTAACATTCCAAAATAGTAAGTATTTTTCTATCTTAAGGAGGGGGGCATATATATGGCCTCCCCCATTCTATATTATGCATTTTGGTTCTAACCTTTTGTTTTGCAGCATGCTAAATCCTTTGAAGGTAAAACACATAAGATGATAAATCATGAAGAGATACGCATTCAATTACAATTAAATAGGCTAAATCCTCAGAAGGTAACGCACATAAGTTGTTAAATCCTGAAGAGATATGAATTTTACAAATGTATTGCATGGTGATATAAGGATATGGATCCATGAGCACTTCATAAAATCCACCAGAAGATGCACTACATACATACACAAAGCTTCCATAAGGCACACAACTTTACGGGGTGACTATCAAGTTCTTTCTTGGTGGGCCATCCCATCCTTTTTGTGGTTCACAGTGAGATACACACATCTTACTGGGCAAGCTAATCACACCCTCTCTCTTTTTCTCCTTAATTGGTGATGTCTCTCTTATCATGATCTTAGGGTTGATAAAGACTTAAGTCCCTGGGGTCTTGAGGATTCCTTTGTCCCTTTTGATTTCAATAATATTATATTTTCTTTATGATCTCCTTTACCAAGAGTTTGCATTGAGTCCATACTCTTGCTAAAGTGGGGGCTAAATGTATAGTCAGAAAATGGAAGCACTTCCATTGTAGACTGGTTTAGCCTTCTGAGTAAGTGTTTTGGGGTCATATCGAGCGCCTTGAATGGGTCTCTAACTTGGATCTAGCTTTTTCCCCTATTCTGCCCCATTTCCCACTTTTTCCAGCCTGTTTCTGGCATCCTAAATTGTAAACTAGGATTTTGGCCTCAGGGTCAAGGTCAACCTCGACCTTGACCTAGGTAAGAATTGACCTTTTTCTGACCTAGGGTTCAAATTCCATATTTCCAAAATTTTTAGATCTCGGGCTTCGGAAAAGAGTTAATTCCCGCTTCCGGGTTAGCTATTTTGGGTTCTGAAATGATGACTCTTAAATTATATTTAATATAGGTCCACTTTTAGAGGTATAGGTCTAATGGGAATTTAATTCTCCTATGTATCCCTCTCTAGAAGATTGTGCCCTAGATTGGTATATAAGGAAGCCTTCTCCTCTCATTTTCTCTAACCATAAGCAACCATCATCAAGCATAATCACAAGCACTCAAGACTTGAAAGGATAAGATAAGAAGAAGATTTGAAGAAAGCATCTACTCTCAAGCATCTACTCTGAAGCATTCAAGCATCCAATTCATTAAGGAGATCCATTGGTAGCCATTGAAGGATTCAAGCTCTATGGAGCCCTCTTGTTGAAGATTTCTTCATCCACATTCCTCAAAGCCTCTTCCTCTTCCAAGATCCATTCAAGATTGGTGTTGAAGATATAAAATAAATTGATTGAAGACATCCTAAATTATACATTCTACATCCATTTGGTGCATCCATACTTGTGGGTTTAAGGATTTGAATCCTCCACAAGGACCTTTTACATGAGTAAGGTGAATTGTTTCATTTACTTTGTTTATTTTTTAAATTTCAATTATATATTTGAGGTTAATTCCAAAATTGTGGTTTGAACAAGGAAAACCCCTCCCCCACAACAAACAAACCATTTTTCTTGTATGTATAGGTTTGGGACAACGAATTAAAGTTCAGATCTGGATACCCTTTTTGGCAAACTTTTGGGATCTGTGCACAGATTTTCTGTCAGAAGTTGTACAGGTCCAGGTCAACTTTTTGGGGTCAAGAGTGACATTTTGGGCTTGAGGTCGACCTAGACCTAGGTTAAGGACAACCTCAACCCTGACGTAGGTCAGAATCAAAAATTCTGGGTCAAGGCCAACATTCTCAACTAGGTCAAAATCGACCTTTCTCAAAAAATAAAAAGATTTCTAGGTTTTGTAGATCTCGCAGTTTCAGTTTAGGTACAAAGATATCAATAGTTTCTGAGACCGTCTGACACGGTTTTCATCAGCTTCTTTTCCAGAGGTATGTATTTTACTCCACTATTCTTTGCAAACATTTCCAGATTTACACCCCTTCTCAATTACAATTAAATGTAAGATGATTAATGGAGGTAGAGGGTCTCTTTAAGGTGCGAATCCCCATTGGTCAAAACCCTATATAGAGACCCCCTATCTATATTTTCTTCTTTAAATTTTACAATATCCTAAATCCTTGGAAGGTAGTGCACATAACCTGCTAAATCCTGAAAAGACACGCATTTTATACATTCCATAGTGATACAAGAAGGTGGATCTATAGATATTTTAAAAGTCGTCAGAAGATGCATTACAATTACAAAGCATATTTTATGGGCAAACCTATTGGGCTCTCCCTCTTTGGTGATTCATGGTAAGGTGGGCATCTTACTAGGTGAGGTAATCACTTTCTCTTCTCTCTCTTTCGCTTTCATGCTAGTAGGATTAGATCATGAAGCTATGTTATCTGTAGTGTTGCTCTTGTCTTACTTATATAATCATGTATATTTTCTATGATTAATTACTCTTTACTTCCATATATTTATGCATGTATGTTGAGTTAGAATCTTTGGTTTGGGGGCTCATGTACTTGACTTAGTGATGTTTTAACTCATTGCGATCCACCAGAGTCTTTCTTCTAACTTTATCGTGAGTATGTCTGATTTCCATACTCCCGCTAAAGTAGGGGCTTAATGTATCATCTTAAAATGGAAGAACTTCCATTTTAAGAACATTTATCCCTCCTTAGGGGATGTTTTTAACCACCATCACATTTTCCTTTCATTTCTACATCCTCTCTTGCTTCTGTGTCTATTTAGGACGCTAATTGGGCCTCTACGAGCACCTTCCATCCCAACTGGCATGTTTTCCAGGGGTCCTGACCCCCTGGGTCAAAGTTGAACTTGACCTTGACCTAGGTCAAGGATGACCTCAACCTTGACCTAGGACAAGGATGACCTCGACCTTGACCTAGGTCCCCCTTTAAAATTTGGAAGTTTGTCAGCTACTGGAGGTCATCAAAGATACATTTCCTGCTTCTAGGTCGGTTGTTTTGGGTTTCCAGGTGGAAAATATTAAATTATATTTAACATAGGTCCTCTTCTAGGGGCATGTGTCTAATTTGAATTTAATTCTCCTATGTCGGCCTCTCTGGAAGATTGTGCCCTAGTTTCATATAAAAGGAATTTTTCTCCTCTCATTTTCTGTAACCACTAACCATCAATCATAAGTCATATGAAGTAAGAAAAAAGTTCAAGCATCCATTGTTCTACATGTTCTCAAGATTTCAAAGTGTTCAAGTCTTCTTCTCAAGCATTCAAGTTCTCCATTGAAGATCAAGGATTCAAGCTTTCAAGCCTTTGAAGGGATTTGGTTCAAGAATTCTAGATTCATCATTCAAAACCCTAGATCTATCCATCATGGTGGAGTGATCTTCCTTCAAGATCCTTTTGTGCATCTTCAAACATTCATTCATTCTCACTTCTAGGTGGATTCCAAGCATACACTCCTGAAGTTTTATGGTTTCTAATTGAGTCCAAGCTTTCATATTTACATGTTTACATTCCAAAACACAATTGCATATCTATTGAATATCATAGTTTCATTATTAGATTTACTTCTACTACTTGCTAGCATTATTTATTTCATTATTGATTTCAAGGTTAATTCCTAAATTTGGGTTTGACTAAGGAAAACCCCTCCCCCCAACAAACCAAACCATTTTTCTTGTAGGTACAGGTTCAAAACATCAGATCGGGACAGAGATTTGGATACCCTTCTTGGCAAACTTTCGGGATCCAAAAGCAAAATTTTAGTCTGAGACTTTTTAGGTCGATTGTGACCTAGGTGGCAATCAAAAATTATGGAAAATGGTGCCATTGACTTGAGGGTACAAATAAGAACTATCTTAGAATGGAAAAAGATTTCTGGGTTTTGTCCGTCTTTGTGTTTCTATTCCAGATCTGGTTGAGGATTTTCCAGAAACTCAACACAGGCTTTAGAAAACAACATTATTTGATCTACAATATTTCAAGGTTAGTGCATTTCTCCTATTCATTTCAATTGAAGTTATCAATCCATATAAATCTAAAATACATTTCAAATTAATCAATCAAACACGGGTACTTAAGATCTTCCTTTCTTTTTCTTATTTCCAAATGATTGATTCATTTATGCATTGATCCTTTCTCTTGGGTTAATCAACTTGGCTCTTTAAGTTACATATCTAAAGATAGAAGGAGGTCATCTTATGTACCCCCATAACATATTTAAATATAAGGGATTTTATGTTAAATGAACACACCACCATTCCAAACATTTATTTTATTTTTTACATTT
The DNA here is from genome assembly GCA_018584345.1 of Thuja plicata. Classification (NCBI taxonomy): domain Eukaryota; kingdom Viridiplantae; phylum Streptophyta; class Pinopsida; order Cupressales; family Cupressaceae; genus Thuja; species Thuja plicata. Next base: position 217,376 of record MU225585.1, on the reverse strand, counting down.
TGGTGAACCCGCGATAGAAAACTCTTTCTTTTTGGGTGTTAGATGCTTTGCCTCTTTTTCTTAGAGACTAGATCTTGAATATTAAATTAGTTTTATTTTATGCTCTTGCATTTTAAAATACAAAACAATCTACATAATCATAAAAATATAAAAACACTTCTCGCATTTCATTCACTATGAAGATCTTTAAGATTCTTTGGGGTATGGTTATTTTTCTCATTATAGTTCTTTTAGCATCTCTCTATAGTAATTATGATGTTTATGAAAGTATCATCCATTTCATTATGTTTTTTAATCTTCATGTTTCACTAGCTTATGCTATTTTGAGATTAACTAATACTAGTCTTCCTACTTTCAAAACTTTCATCAAGGATTTGTGTAGTGGACTTATTACTCTTTTGGATTATGTGAAGAATTGGGTAGATGATACCTCACCTCCTAATATTCCTACTCCTATCATACCTAAGCTAGCTACTGATCTTCCTAATCCTCATCCTATCAATCCTAATCCAATTCCAAATATTCCTATTTCTATTTCTCCATCTTCAATCCCTAGTTCTTACCATATTTATGATGGGGCTCAAGCTAGGGTTCATGATAATGATGTTCGAGAATTCTTTCATTTACCTTCACCTCCCTATCCAATCCATGATGATGTTAAAATGAAAAACAAGGAAACCTATTCTAATCCTATCATTCCACCATACACAACATTTTCTCATGAGTACCATAATCAATCTCCTCCCATTGAATCTTTGCAAGATAGGTACACTACCGGATATACTATGGTGGATAAACAAGGCTATAAAGGTTTAGGGCTTGGTATCAATGGACAAGGAATTAAAAACCTAATTCATTAATCTCCTAAACAAGATATTCATGGTATAGGTTTCCCACCTCCTCCAGTCAAGGTAATGGATATTAACCATCATCCTCCTTTTCATGTTCTTCTTCCAAAACCTTCTTTAGATCACCCTGATACTCCTCAAGATGTGGCTAGGAAAGTGTATGTCCAATTAAAGCATTCTAAGAAAGAAATCTTCAAACCTATTCTAAAAAATGCTCTCTCTAAATTTCATTATAGTAACAAACATTTCCTTGCTGATTGTGTGCACTTCAAGTTATATGTTAGAGAAAGAGCTGCTTTGGGAATTATATCTCATTCCCGTGCAGTATTACAATTTTTTCATAATTTTGATATGGGGCGTTCCCCTTGTTCTTCTATAAGTTAGATCATGTTTCTCTTCTTGTTCTTAACTAGGGGGCAAGAGTTGTTTTATTCCATTCTTCTAGGATCCATTGTTGCTCTTAGCATGCAATTTTTTTTGTGTTTAATTGGTTATTCTTTCTATATTCTACTCCTATTAAATTTTTTATGATATCTTTTCTAGGACATTTTTTTTGTAAAGATATCTCTTTGCTATGAATCTCTTGATATAATTTTATATATCCCTTGCTTTCATCCCTGGGGGCAAGGTATTTTCCTTCTTCCTGTATCTAAGGATTTACTTTCCTTAGCTTAGTGGCATTTTTTTATCATATAATATTATTTCCTTATAAAGATGAATATTTTTTACTATGGACACCCTCTTATATGGGAGGTGATTGTCCTAGGTCATCACCTCTTCTTTATTTGGAAAAACTATGCTCTTGATAAACTCTTTCCCTCTCTTTTGTTAGAGTTTGAATCCTTCATTGTGAGATTCCTCTTCCTCTTCATCGCCAGGGGGCTAAATGATTGAATCTTTGGTCCTTTTTCTTTAGAAGATGATATTTCATCCTAAGCACTCCTCTATGGTGGGGGTCTTAATGATAAGATATCTTCCTCTTTGAGGATCCTTTTTCCAGATGTGACATATCCATTTCATTATTATCTATGTTCTTAGAAGTAAGGGTCATTATTCTTTGCTAAGGATATAGTGTATATTGTTGTTAAACTGGATATCTCCTTACCTTGTGAAGTAGGTATCCTCTTTCTCTTCCTTAACCTATCTACTGAATAGTCATGATAAGGAGGGGGCATATGTAGGGTATCCCTTATACTATATTTTACATTAGTTTATATTTTCCAACATGCTAAATCCTGAAGAGACATGCATTTTTATTTTTATTTTTTGCTAAATCCTCAGAAGGTAATGCACATAAGTTGCTAAATCGTGAAGAGATACGCATTTTAAAATTTTAAAATATACTAAATACTTGGAAGCTAACACACATAAGTTTATAAATCCTAAGAAGACATGCATTTTATACTTTCCATAGTGATACAAGAAGGTGGATCTATGGATATTTTAAAATCCCTGAGAAGATGCATTACAATTACAAACCACAGTTTACGGGTGAACCTATTGGGCTCTCCCTCTTTGGTGATTCATGGTAAGGTGGGAATCTTACTAGGTGAGGTAATAACTTTCTCTTCTCTCTCTTTTGCTTTCATGCTAGTAGGATTAGATCATGAAGCTATGTTATCTGTAGTGTTGCTCTTCTCTTACTTATGTAATCATTTATGTTTTCTATGATTAATTACTCTTTACTTCCATATATTTATGCATGTATGTTGAGTTAGAATCCTTGGTCTAGAGGCTTATGCCCTTGACTTAGTGATGTTATACCTCATTGCGGTCCACCAGAGTCTTTCTTCTAACTTTATCGCGAGTATGTTTGATTTCCATACTCCCGCTAAAGTGGAGGCTTAATATATCATCTTAAAATGGCAGCAATTCCATGTTAAGAACATTTAGCCCTCCTTAGGGGATATTTTTGACCACCATCACATTGTCCTTTCATTTTTGCATCCTCTCCTACTTTTGTGTCTATTTAGGACCCTAATTGGGCCTCTCCGGGCACCTTCCATCCCAACTGGCATGTTTTCCAGGGGTCCTGATCCCCTGGGTCAAGCTCAACCTTGACCTTGACCTAGGTCAAGGATGACCTTGAACTTGACATGGGTCTCCCTTTCAAATTTGGAATTTTGTCGCTTGCCGAAGGTCATGAAAGATTCATTTCCCGCTTCCAGGTCAGTTGTTTTGGGTTTCGAGGCGGAAAATATTAAATTATATTTAACATAGGTCCTCTTCTAGGGGCATGGGTCTAACTAGAATTTAATTCTCCTATGTCACCCTCTCTAGAATATTGTGCCCTAGTTTCATATAAAAGTAATTTTTCTCCTCCCATTTTCTTTAACCACTATCCATCAATCATAAGTCATATGAGGGTGTGTGCACCAAGTTGTGGACCAAAAAGGGGGGTATAAGTGGACACATTTTTTTTTAAATCGGGTAAACCTGAACTTGGAATAGGATTTTGAGGGTCATGCACTCAAAATAAGAAGATGTGTAAAAAAAATTTGTAGTACTCTAAATCTAGTTTCTAGAACACTAATTTTTTTAAAACCCGATAAGATTAAGAGGTTGAAACCTCAAGTGCACGAAAACATGTTCCTTACCTTTTTGGAAAAACATAACATAGCTGTTTCCATGCGTGGTACAAAAGGTATAGTTATTTTTAGTATTTTTTAAATCCCTTTTGTAGGATGATAGGTAAGAGTGAGATCTAGAAGTTGTGTATTTTTTTGTAATTTTGTGATGAGTATTTTTTTTTCTGTGATTTTTTGAAGTGATCGCATCCTAAAAATTTGGGACCTATTCATGCGCTGGGCATAACTTGCATCAAAATAATCAAAAATGATTTTTTTTTAAAAGTGTATAGAATCAAGTGTAGAATAATAATATGTAATTTATTTTTAATTTGATTAAGTATTTCAAAAGTTATTAAAAAAATAGTAGATATATGTCTGTGAGTACAATCAAGACATTGGTAAAGAAATTTAAAGTTTACTATGCTAATGTTGTCCAAAAATAGAAAAATTTATATGGTTAGAAAGCTAAGAAGATGTATGAGATTATGGTGAAAATTATAAAGCTACCCATTTGACAAATTGTAAACCTAATGAAGATAAAGTCGAGAAATCATCTTACAAGATTAAAAAAATGTCTAAAAGAACAAAAATGGAGGGAAAATGAGCCTCCAAGCCTTTGGGTCATTTTTCAAGCCTCTTCCCGAGCCATAACTTGATCAGGTTTCTAAATTTCAAATAACCCGATCGGGTTCTGAAAAGAAAAAAGTACTTAAAAACCCGATCAAGTTTTGAAGAAGTAAAAACTATTCATTTTATTCTCCATAACCTGAGAGAGAGAGAGAGAGAGAGAGAGAGAGAGAGAGAGAGAGAGAGAGCTTGAAATGTTGAACCATCAAAAGCACAGAGTGTGACATCTGGATTAGCCAATGCTTTGCCTGATATTTTCCGAAGTAACCCAATCTCCTCTTCTGCACTCTCACTTTGTTTCTCTTCCTCTGCACGCAAGATTTCAGCCTCTTTTTTCATTCTTTGAATTATTCCCAATTGGTTCTCGCTCTCTACACGCAATGATGAAATTTGCTGTCTCAAGGCTTGGATAATTTGACCAAGTTGATTTTCCCCATCTTCTCGCAATAATCTCATCTCTTCTTGCAGATTTTTAGTAATTCCTAATTGTTTCTCACCCTTTGTCGTAAGTATTTTGTTTTCTTCCTTCACCCCGTGAAGTTCGTATAAAAGACATGTATGGTAAAGTTCATGGTATTGAGGAGGCACAAATTGGTAATAATTCAAGCAGTAGGAATCAGAAAATGCACACCCTTCTTCACCAAACTGTAAAGATGGGCAACCTAAAATACATCTGGAAGTAGAGTTGCTCCCTTCGCTTCAGGCCATTTCAAATTAGTGAAATTTTTCTGCTCTTCCCTTCAGCAAAATATCTTATTTCAATGTTCGCCCATGAATTTTTTTAAATGGCCGATTGGTTGCCTTTGCTTCTTTTAATGGCCATCCATGATTTTTTCTGCAATCTTCCAACCTTTCATATATAGTTATTACAATTTAATACTCTCCTAGTACATAGGTGTTTCAAGTGAGTGAAATTGTACTCTCTCTCTCTCTCTCTCCAAAGTAACCCAATTTCTTCTTCTGCACTCACACTTTGTTTCGCTTCCTCTGCACGTGAGATTTCAATCTCTTTTTGCATTCTTTGGATTGTTCCCAATTGGTTCTCACTCTCTACACGCAATGATGAAATTTGTTGTCTCAGGGCTTGGATAATTTGACCAAGTTTATTTTCCCCCTCTTCTTGCAATAATATCATCTCTTCTAGCAGATTTTTAGTAATTCCAAATTGTTTCTCACCCTTTGCCGTAAGTATTTCCTTTTCTTCCTTCACCTCACGAAGTTCATATAAAAGACATGTATGGTAATATTCACAGTATTTAGGAGGAACAAATTGGTAACAATTCAAGCAGTAGGAATAAAAAAATGCACACATGCCTTTCAACATGTTGAAAGGGGTCATAGGAAGTTGCATGACTGACCGTCCTGATGACATGTCCACAAAGCTCAAACTTCTTCATATACATTGGGCCTTGCAAATTCAATTCTTACATGTCCTCCATGATGACATTTCCTAGGACAAAGATGACCACAAATTCATTTTTCTTTGCATTTCCTGCTACAAAATCTCATACTTCCATCACCATACCTCCTTAAATCCTGACATTTGGTAACAACATGTCTAGCATAATTTGGGTGTTTAGGAAAGTATAGTGGTATTCCATTACCAGAATACCCATTATCTATAAAATGCTTTATGATATCACTCCACACTGGAGAATTGTCTCAGACTAGCTAGAATTTGGAATGTTATGAAATCCTATTTTTTCTGATGTTTTTACATTCAAATTAGGAATTCATTGTTTCTTACCAAAGAAAACAATATGATATGCTCTCTTGTCCCTGGTCAGGAGTACATTTTCTAAGAATTGAGCTTTGAGTTCTAGATCCTAAGCTTGCTAGAATTTTCTCGTATTCTTATATTCCCTCCAAAAATTGATCCAGAGCTCTATTAGTAAAGCACACTATGAGAATTGGACCAGAGGAATTTGAAATCTTATGAAAAAAATCCTTTACAATTTGTAATCCAGTAAATTTTTTTCGAGTGCTAGGAGGGCCTTGAATAATGGCCAATTTTTTGGTGAGCGCATGATTAATGGCCACCTCCTGACTATCATCAACATAATCACATTTGCAGACTTGTTTCCAATCAAAATTACATTCAAGCTGAGTTGTTTTGGGTTTGAGATAAACTAACTGCTCTATAAATAGAATATTGAATGAAATACCAAATTCTACACCATCTTTGCCTCCTCTCATCCCCACATATTCAACAGAGTTACAAACCTAGAAATCAGAGGACCCTATTTGCTCAACAAAGTCCTAGTTTTTCTTGTA
>MU225585.1:190008-205025 GCA_018584345.1 Thuja plicata | reverse complement strand
CTTCCTTCAAGATCCTTTTGTGCATCTTCAAACATTTATTCATTCTCCCTTCTAGGTGGATTCCAAGCATACACTCATGAAGGTTTATGGTTTCTAATTGAGTCCAAGCTTTCATATTTACATACTTATTTACATTACAAAACACAATTGCATATTTATTGAATATCATAGCTTCATTATTAGATTTACTTCTAGTACTTGGTAGCATTCTTTATTTCATTATTGATTTCAAGGTTAATTCCTAAATCAGGGTTTGACTAAGGAAAATGCCCCCCCTCAAAAAAAAAAAAAAAACTGTTGACGGGGTTTTGCTGACCGGGTCCGCCAACAGTCATAAGTTCTCACAGGGTTCTGGGGAAATCGGTCAACTCCACCTGCAAAGGTTTTCTGGGGGAAATAAATCCTCCAGGCCTTCAAGCACCTGGGTGTTGGGTCACGACAGTGCAGGGCTCAGTTGGGAGAGGTGACTTTTTTTGAGGGGGATAGCTGGTTTCTTCAACTCATTCTCTCTGGAGATTCGATAAAGTAAGGTTCTCCCTAGCATTTTATACTTAGAAAATAAAGTGAAAAATATCTTGCAGAGTTAGAAACATTTTATCTAACTATAGTCATGCTGAAATATCTGAAACATTGATAATACTCTGATAGACTACACTAAATACCGAAGAAACACATAACCATCAGTTAGCATTTTATCAGTAGCGAAAATAAAGAGGTCGTTAATCTACTTTAACATATCAGAGTAGAAGACATAGGGAACATTAAAACATGAAATTACATTAACCCAGAAGCAGGAATGCCGACAACATCATTGCCAAGAATTCTTCCTTCTTTATTAATATTCCTTCCAGCAAGCACTGGTGCATGATACAATGGTGGCTCCAGGGGAGCATCTAACTATTGAGGAAAGAACAATGGAGCATTGAGCTCTGCAACTTGAAAAGAGAAAATACCTTGCTATTGCTATGGACAACAAAATCATCAATTTCGCCGACCCTTGAAAATGGGTTGATCTGCTTATTTATACAACTCTCTTCTAACCCTAACCCTATTTACATCATGTTCCAATAAAATACAATATCTGGGGGCCGGTACTACCTATGACACCCTACAAAATACCTGGAGACGAAATAGGTCTGTCATGTCAGAAGAATAAGATAAGAATATACATCGGAAGAATCGGTCTCGAGAAGAGAGCCGGAAAGGAGAAAGAAGGAAGTAGGTCCCCCGGGGACCGAGGCTACATGCCTCATAAATGGGAAATGTGGTGCCCTGTCTCCAATGTGCCAGATGTACCTCTGAGTGGCACCTCGAGAAGATCACCCTGTCAGAAACCAACTGCCAAGCCGACGCCCCTTGATGTGGCCAACTACCCTCTGACAGCCTTTAATAACCGCTTCTCAAAGTGACTGGTCAGCCTCGGGGACCGGGACACAAATCACTTTAAAGAATATAAAATTTTGGATCCGGGACTTTGGGATCTGGGAACTCTCACCCCAAAAAGAATAAAGAATACTTAATGTGAGTTTTCCCCGGCCTCCAGAGAAAGCTTAGGGTTTCTTATTGTCGTTAAAGGCCTGGAGGAGGCAGGAAATGCCATCTTCATCTACATTCTTCAGGCTGGCCCTTCTGTGCCTGGCCACTTCAACTTGTTCCCCCAGGTCCAGAACATTTTCTTTAAATTCATCCACCATCCTCGCGGCGTCATGACCCTTAAGTATCATGCTGGTTAGTTTCGCCATCTGGGCCCCATCTATCCCCTCCGGGGATTGGTACCGTGATTTCATTATTTCATCAAAACTCCCCAAAAATGAATCTTCGGGGGTATATGTATCTGTACTAAGGGGATCAGCCCCGGAAGCCTTTATCACAAAAGACTTGTATAAATTAGAAGAATCTTTTATAGTATTTACCTTTTCTTGCAAGGACTCCACCAGTTGCTTGGTTACCTCCAATGTGAGGTCAAGTCTGGAGTGCTGAGATCTCACAAAATCAAATGATTCCTCACCCAGAATTCTGGATTCAGAAATTCTATCTTCTCCCAAGGTGAGGAGCTCTTCGAGCTCCACCTTCCACGCTTGATAATTTTCGGTTTCACTCTCCAACTGCTCAATAAGTGCTTCCGCCTGATGAATAACTTGTCGGGCCGTGTATAAGTCTGGGAGAGTGGACACCAGGAAACGTCAGATGTTTCCTATCTGTAGTGCTATCCACTTGTCCACTGCTTGGGCTTTCTTTTTCATTACTCGCAGGGAGTTTATGTCACTCTGCGGTAATTCTTCTGATGTGGAGGTCTCCGGAGGAGCGGTGTTGATGGGTCTGGCCAGCTCAGTAAGCAACCCCACAAGGTTTGCATTCTTTTCCTTCTCGGCCTTAAGCCTCTGGGCCTCTTTCTCATACCGGGCCTCTACTACCCTTGCTGCCTCCTTTAGCAGGTCTACCTCACCCTGCTTTCCCCTCTTTCCTAGGGATACCTCTGCAAAATTGTAATCTGCGGGGTCCGCAGTTGCTTCATCGGCATCTGGGGGAGGTGTTGCCACAACGGAAACCATTTCTCTGCCTGACCCAGTTTGAAGAGTGTGAACTATCCAGGCCTTCTTTGCTTTTGGCGGGGCCTGAACTTGGGCCATCATCTCGGCCAGGGAAAGAAGAATCACCAGAGCAGACTGGGCCTTTCTTTTCCTGCTTTCTACAAGCCACTGAGATGGGAGAGACGGCCTTCTTGCCAGAATTTTTTCTCCTAATTCTTTCCCAGTCTCCGGTGGCTGTTGCTCCTCAGCGACGTGCACCTCATCCGTTCCTCCCCCTGCTTCATCCTTTCCTGCAGCAACATTTTCTTCCATTTCCATCTCCTCGGCCCTGTCCTGTATGTTTATCATTGGGTCTGGACCCTGGTAGGCTTCCTCGGGGATTTCTTCTTCAAGCTACTCTTCCTCTTCTTGTTCTTCTGCCAGGGCTTCTTCCTTTGTTGGCAGAAGGGGAGGTATCGGGCTGAGATTCAGAGTTTGGGCCGCTATGATAACCTGCTTGAAGGTAGCCCCCGGGAGTGGCCCTTGGAACGTGGCAGCTGGGGTTACGGTTATTCCTGAAGGTCCAGTTCCCCTAGTGGATGCCATTTGTTCACCTTGCTTTAGTTGGTCCACTCCTGGACCTTGCATCTCTTGAGCCCCGGAGATAATCTCTAGTTCTGGCTCTTTTTCTTCCGCCTGCTGCTCCTGTTCCTGTGCAGGTTCTTGTTCCACATCTTCTTGGTCTGCAGCCTCTTGTTCTGTCTTCGAGACTTCTATCTCTACTTGTGTATTTTCCCCTTATATATTTCCGAACTTATCGATTGCAAATACAATAAACTCCTCTTCCGGAGGGGGACTGGCTGGGACCTCTGCGGGTTCTGCTTCTTTCTCCAGTTCTAGGGAACTGGAAGAAAGGATCTCTATTTCTTGGGGGAGGGATGTCTCTGGCACTGGTATCGGCTCTACTTTGGCCTGTCTGATGTGCTTCCTCTTCCTCCGGGTAATCAAAGGTGGCCCCGCATCGGATATTGCCGCTGCTTCCATGGGATCCACTCCCGTTTCCTTTATCATTAGGGCTGCCAGCGACGGGGAGGAAGGGGGACGAATTGATCCGGCCATGAGCGGGGGAGTGGCTAGCCTCATTATTAACTGCTCCCTCATCTACTGGGAGGCTGCCACAGATTGCTTGATCTACTCTTGTATAGGGACTTCTTGCGCAGGAGGCATCGTGTCGATCCCTTTTCCCTTATCTGTCCCCTGCGAAGAAGTGCTGGCCCCCAGGGTCAATTTGGGTCCCGGCTGTGGTGTTAATTTTGGCACCGATCAGGGAGCTTGACGAGTACTCCTGAGGCACACCCTCTTAAAATAGGTGTGACTTCGCTCGATCACCTCCCGGGTGAAGTCCTCAATCATGGGCCCCTCCTGGGTGGCCAAATCCATTGCTGGTAGAGCCATTTTATCGATCCCCTTGGCCTTGTACTGGGGGTCGATGGTGGGGGCGGTGTCCAAGAAATTCTCTGGGAACCTCCAGAGTTTCAACAGTTGCATCATTCTGGCCGTCATCCTGACATAGTGTCGGCTTTGCACCTCCACATCATCTTGGCAATCTTCCCAGAAGTCCTCCATATGTATATGATGGGGCTCGGAAGCCTGGGGCAGTGCCATTGCTATTTTCCCATGCGGATCAAAGTTCTTCCGCGCCAGATAGAATTCCTGTAAGCTATAACTTTTTAGCTCATTTTCTGCCTCCTATGCGGCGGCCAGACTGCAGGTGTAGTTCCCACAGGTGATTGGGAATGAGACGTTGGGGACGTTCTTGAGGGCAAAGAAGGTGTGCAACTCCATCATTTGCCGGCAGTATTCCAACAGTATGATCTTGTCCCCGCAATGCCTGGGCAACAAGTAGGGTTTCTCGGAGAAGCTGGCGACCCTAATGTATGTATGCTGCTGGAACTGAATATAGTAGTGTCCATAACTACTAACTAGCTTCATCGCCTCAGTGGACAGGTGGTATCCGGCATCCCGGGTGGATGTAAGCAAATGGTAGTAAATGAACGCATCGTTTACCCGGCAGAAACTGAGGAAACTGGCCTCCCATTGAATTTGTGGGAAATGGTCCCACGGTGCTTTTTGTTTAAGGCCAATCCTGAGCATGCCATCTGTAAGTAGGCCGTTGGAGTGGGGCCTCTATTGTGCTAGGGCCCAGAAGACATAAGAAGACACATAGAACTTCTTCTTCCTGTCCAGCTGAAGAAATTGGGAGTCGACATGATTAGAGATTATTGCAGCCCAGTCAAAAAATTATCCCTTGTTGGAGATGCCGAGGAGGAAATAGTACATCCATTTGGAAAACTCCTGGGCGGAGGGCTGCCCAAATACCTGGGCCAATGCTATTATCCCCATCTGGATGCTCTCCTTGAATTCAGAGCAGCAGGGAATTTCTATCTTCATTCTCTTTGGGTCCCTCTTCGGGGCCTTGAGCCAATGGGTATTCATTTATACCCGGGCAGCATCCTCTAGTTGTGTAAATTGTTTCAAGGCATCAGTCCTTGTGACCACTGTGCCTCTGTCGAATTGTGAGATTCCTAATCCCACCTGGAATGTGTCTGGGTCGAGGGATACCAGAGGAGTGGGGTATCCTATGGGTTCTGTGGCTGCAAGCATAACAGCCCGAATGAAAGAGTTGTAGTTGGCAGCCAGTGTCAGGATAAGCTCCGGAGACTGCACGGAGCATGGGAAGCAAGCTTCCTAGAGGATCCCAGAACCTCCGATGTTGATCACTAATTGATCTCCAGCTTGTCGCTGGATGTGCATCAGTTTTACCAAGGCCTGCATCTCTACCCACGTTCTGATGCTGGTGTTTGTTATAACTTTAACCTTGGACTCAATCTTTAAGCCCGTGATGACGTTGTTCTGCATGAACTTCATGGTGAGGGGCAGTTTCTCCAGGGCCCTTTCCATCTTGGACTTTGTTGCTGCCCTGGTGGCCGTTGAGGGAAGTTCTAGACTTCCGGGCGGAGAGGATGCGGATGCTTCAGACATAATTGATAGATGAACTCTGGGAACTTGCAAGGCAGAGCAACCGTCAGAACATTTTTATCAAAAATAAAATAGTTACTCCGGGGTCCGGAGATCTTACCACCACAACGTTTGCTTTTCGTGAAAAGTTAGTTTCATGCAAAGATAACCGAAAAGAAAAACACATCGTAAACTTAAGATTCTTTTAAACATCCGCGTCTGGGGAATTTTATCACACTAGGTGAAGACATAGGATGGATGGTGGTAGGAGACCCAAAACCCAGATAAATGACCATTAGCGAGAATATGTGAAAAGCCAAGTCATCACGCCCACGTGGGCGCCACGTGTGAAGGTATTAAATGGAAGTTATGGTGATGACGGCGGAGCCAACTGTCTGAACGTGCGAAAAGGGAAGGCCACTTGGCTAGGATTGATTGCATGCATGGGGTATAAATGAGGCTCTAACAGACTTCATGGAGGAGAGAGAGAAAATTGCCTCTTTGAAACCAGCCGAGAGCTGAGTTTCAAACAGGTGGTTTTCTGCCTCGAAGCGAGCTCATAGGCGAAAAACCAAACACAGAGGTGACTCGACTAGCTCGCTTAGCCACCTAAAAGGATATACATGGAGCTGAAGGATATATACAAAGAAATAAGGAGATATATACAAAGAAATAAGGAGATATATATATAGACTATATACAACTATATACATATATACATGAATATACAATGCGGGATGACGCCCGCAGAAAAACCAGACGAGGCAGAAACATATACATAGTTATTTACAAACTTTACAAAGAGACCACCTCCTTGCAGAGGGCGGACAACCCTCTGGCAGAGCTGACCCACCAACGGGCGGCAGAACCAGAAGACAAAAAACCAGACACGACAGAGAAACAAGACAAAATAGGGCAAACAAAAACCAAACAGAACCAAAGAAAACCAGAGAGCGGAAGCAAAAATAGAGAAACAAAAAAGTGGAAACACCTACCTAAGAATGCAGAAGGCGGAGGAAAGGGAGGATTTACCACGGGAGCTCAAGTTACCGAACTATCAGAGTCACCACCATGAAGCACTTGCAATTGCCTGAGAATGACTAAAAATGTTAAGCGCTAATTACTATAAGCTCTCTGCAAATGCTCTGTTAATCACCCTGAAATTGCTCTCTAATTCTCTCTAAGTGCTTGAAGGTTTTAATCACGGTAAATGTGAAAGTGACGGATAATTTCTATTTATACCTGCGGAAAAAAGGTAATCCTCCTCCTTCCGGTGATCTCTGGACAAGAAAAAACCTCCAGATTCCGGGCCGGGGGATTCCTTGTGATAATATTCCTAAGAACATAATGATGAATAATCCCGGAGTCTGAAATCTGGTTCCCAACAAAAGGCAGCCTCCGGGACCGGAGTCCCGGAGATGAAATCAAACAAACAAGATGCAACGGCGGGGAAGAAAACCCCAGAGAAAGAAAACAAAAAGGGAAAGAAAGATAAGGCAAGGCCGCAAGAAAAAACAAAAAAAAGGGGGACCCAATATTTTGCACACAAAATGTAGGGACAGGGATACAGGGCATAACAAATGGCAACTATCTGGGACAAATGCTTAAGAGCATTTGAGAACTATAAAATCTCTGGTTAGCAAAACTGGAACAGGCCGCCCATCGGAGTATTTGACAGGAAAAGAGCAACATATCCGAGAGAATCCAACCACGCAGGAGTCAGTCTGTAGTCCTTCATCAGTGGTGTCGTGTTTGCTTTGGAAAGAAATCAAGTCGATGACCCCTGGGAGGAATAGAGAAGAGGCACTAATTACATCGAACCAGTCATTCATTCGCTTGTTTCCCCTGAAGACCGAAGTTTTGTCCTGCTTTTCCTCTTTATTATTTTGTTTATTTCAGGGTGGGGGAAGGTGGTACTTCTTTCACCATTAAGCTTAAGCTTAGCTAAATTTAATGGCGGTACTTCTTTCACCTATCCACCTATATTTAGATTGTTCGAAGAAGGGATAAAACTCTAGACCCAGAAAAAATCTCTTAAAGTTCAAGACTTGGGTCAACCAATTAGTACAACCGATCTACCCTCAGTGTGTCTGATTACTTGTTCCTTATATTATTATTTTGTTCACTGATTACTGGATTCCCGGAGAGAACACCCAATGGAGATTCCTCAAACTGTGCCATATCCTATGAAATGAACCCCAGAGACCGGGCCGGCTCCACCATGCTAAAGACAGATTCTAAAGTTGGCCATGCCATAAACATTGTACCAGATACCAAAGTTATGCGAAGCATTCCAATTTCTACAAGGCAGAACAAAACACCAGGGCTGAAAGGAAACCGAAAATGAAAACAAAGACGATGAAAGGGGATTGTCCCAGAGGACAGCCGACAAGGCTATTTACAAGGCAGGGTACCTCGCACGAGGCACCCAAAGGGGATATTTACAAGCGGAAAGCTTTACATATAATACAACTTAGGATGAACTTACCCTACTCGAAATAGTGTTTGAGAAACTGTCCATTAATGGGCAATGCAACAGGTTCCCCAGTCAGAGTGTTAAGGCGGTAAGTATTTGCCCCGCAGGTTTCCGAGATGAGGTATGGTCTGAGCTAGAGCCGTTGGAACTTGGTATGCTTTCCTTTCTTCTCCCGGGCCTTGTCCCACAATAGGACCAGATCCAAGATCTGAAAAGCCTTATATTGGGCTCTCCTATCAAACCATCTTTTTACCACTGCTTGATGATGCATGAAATGTTCAAGGGCTGCGTCTCGCTATTCCTCCATTCGCACCAGATTCAAGAGTCGAACCTCTACGATGTTGTCCCTGTTACCGAATTCTTGCATAAACTGTAAAACTGGGATCTGTAAGTTGACTGGGAATATAGGGTTCTGACCGTAAACCAGATGGAATGGGGATGTCCCTAGGGCGGCTTTGATACGAATGTGATCTGCCCAGAGGGAAAATTTCAGCTTTTGGTGCCAATCCTGGGGATTCTGCTCTAACAGGTGTTTGATCACTTCAAGTAGATTTTTGTTTGTTGATTCAGCAACGCCATTTCCCTGGGGATAATAGTTGCTGGAGAACTTCAAAGTGATCCTCCGATTGTAGGTCCATTCGAGTAGCTACACCAAAGAAAACGCTGGACCATTGTCACATACCAAAGCAAAGGGCATCCCAAACCGTGTGACGATGTTTTCTTCCAAGAACTTGATAACTACGTCTGCTATGTTATTTTTGCAAGGTATAGCTTCAGACCACCGAGTGCAGTAATCAGTAGCAGTAAGGATGTATTGGTGGTTGGCAGACAAGTTGGGGTTGATCTCCCCAATGAAGTCGAACGCCCACTGGGCGAAGGGTCTAGCCTCGTAGACTGGTTGTAGAGGCATAGCTGGGTTACGCTCACGATGCGCCACGGTTTGGAAAGTATGGCATTTCTTGACATGAGCATAAATGTCCTTGAAGATACAGGGCCAATAATACCCGGCCCAAAGGATTTGATGGGCAGTGGTGTCAGCTGAGCCATGTCCTGTTCCAAACTGTCCGTGGAATTCATCGATCATTCTTATAGCTTGGTTTCTGTTGATGCACTGGAGGTACACCCCCTCATAATTTCTACGGTAAAGCATGGAGTTTTTGATCATGAAGTGCGCGCTTTTCATCTGCAGAACGCGACATTTGTGGGGAGGTAACCCCTCCAGACATTTGTTGTTTAGCAACAAGTATACCAAATCGGTATACCACGGGTCTTGGGTGATGGACTCCATTGTGTAAGTTTGGCATTCTATGCAGGGAGTCTCTTCTGCCATCGCCCGACTTAGTCCTTGGCCCCAGACTATTTTCATGGGCTGCATTTCTAAGTCATATTCCTAAAGGATGGCCATCCATTTCCCCCGTCTCTCACCCAATTCACTCTGCATCAGCAGAGACTTGACAGCCTGGTCCGGGATGATAGCATGCACCTTGCTCTGGAGAATATAATGTCAGAATTTATTCACGGCCCGAACTAGAGAAAAGACTTGTTTTTCTAGTGGTGAATACCGGACTTCGATGTTCTTAAAGGGGGAACTCATGAAAGCTATTGGTCGTTCCTCCCCTTCAACCTTTTGAGTCAACACTGCCGCAGTGGAATGCGGCAAAGCAAATGAGTAAATGTAAAATGGAGGGGAATAGTCCGGACTAGCCAGAACAGGTGCTTTCGTTATTGTCTGTTTGATCTGGGTGAACGCCCGCTTTGCTTTAGGACTCCACTCAATCTTGGTATCTTTCTTCATCATCTCATTGAGTGGTTTAACTATTTCTGCGAATCCCATGATGAATCGTCGCACGAAGTTGATTTTGCCAAAAAAGGATCGAATCTCTTTTTTGCTGCCAAGCAGTTGTAAGTTTAGCAATGCTTTGACTCTATCAGAGTTTATGGATTTACCCTTCTCAGAGACAATATGCCCAAGCAATTTCCCCTCGGTGACCCCGAATATGCACTTCTTGGGGTTGAGGGATATTCCATACCGGCGACATCTCTCGCAGATCTGAGCGAGGTGGGCAGGGTGATCACGCCTGTCCTGGGAGAAGATGGTCAAATCATCCATGTAGATGATTATGTATCAGTTTACGAGGCCCTTGATCGCAATGTCCATGGCCTTTTGAAATGTAGCCCCTCCATTGATTAGACCGAAGGGCATTCTCCTGTATGTGAACGTTCCCCACTTAGTGGTAAACGCTATTTTCTCTCTATCTTCATACTTGACCATGACTTGGTTGTACCCCGAATATCCATCCAAGAAGGACATCATCTGGGATCCATTTACTATCTGCAACACCTCATCCAACAAAGGGAGAGGGTGATTATATTTTTTGGAGGCCTTGTTCAAGTTTCATAAATCCACGCAAAGGCAGATCTCACTATTTTTCTTCCTTACGGGGACTAAGTTGGCAACCCATGTAGTGTACCGGATTGGAAAGATTATCCGGGCTGACAGTAGTTTTTCTACCTCTTGACGAATTAGAGGCTCTATTAGAGGGTTGACTGGTCTTTGCTTTTGCTGGAAGGGTTTAGCATCAGGCTTCAGGGGAATGGTGTGGGTCATGATAGATTTATCATATGTCTTTAAGTCTTCATAACCCCAGGAAATTACATCAATGTATTCTCAGAGAACCATGAGAATCTTTTCTTTTCCCTTAGGGGAGCAGGAGGTACCAATGTGAATGATCTTCTCTTCACCGGGCTGGCCAATGTTAACCTTTTCAAATTTTCCTCCCTCAGGGGAGGGTGACACCTTCTCACGGGCCCGAGGGTCCGAGTCGAAGATTCATTCTAATGCAACCATCCCCTTTGGGATAGTGTTAGTGGGTAGGTCCATGATCCCATCATCTTCATCACCTTGCCCAGTATTGTCATGGTCTCATTCCTCCACTATCTGATCCTCAAAGACACCGACATTCACCATGAAGGCCAAGATGTGTTGATCGTCCTCAAAGACCTGAAAGTGGGCAACATTATCTGGGATGGATGGGGTGGGGACCATCTCAACTGAAAATCTCCAGAGTCGCGAGCCGGCCATGGGCTCAAGTGTACTGGCAAAAATGGCGAGGGCATCTGGGACATAGTTCCGTCGTTGGGGAATGAGGTCAATGCCAAAGGCATCAAAATCCTCGATAAGGCTCCAAGCCCAGTTGTGGTATGCGGCCAGCCTTTTTTCATGACATGTGTATTGACTCCGGACTTGTTTAACAATCAACTCTGAATCACCCAGAGCCTGGAGGTGGGTGATACCTTTCCTTAACACAAATAAGAGTCCAAGGACCAAAGCCTCGTACTCTGTGACATTGTTCATACAGTTAAACTACAGCCTGTAGGATGCAAGGAATGACTTCCCTCATGGGTTGATTAATTCTACCCTAGCCCCACAGCCTTTTTTGGATCGGGACCCATCGAACTTAAGGGTCCATAAGTCATTGTTCGTGATCTGGGGCTGGGGCAGGGTAGTTTTTGGATTCTTGCTGGGAGACTTAGTGGGTATCTCCCAAACTACCGACGTGAAAGTGGATCTTTCCCCCGAAGGTGTTTGGGTTTGGGATTCCCCGGGAGATGGCACCAAAGGCGTGCATCCTGTAGGAGTATTGGATCCCGTGGAATCAATTACATATTGCTCATTCCGGAGGGTATCAAGGTGCCGGTTGGCGATCGAAAGACATGGCCCGCACTTGAGCTCTGAATGTTTTTGGTAGTGCACTCGGCACTAAGTACCGGACAGGAGTGTGGCAAGGGTTGCTGTGGGACCTTGAGAGTTGACTTCAACTCTCATCTTTTCTTCGAGGTCCTGGGCTCTCTGTAGTACGGAGGGATTTTCTTTAGGGATGAAATCAAATGTTAAAATTTCAAAAGGTTTGTACACCCCCAGAGAAGTCTCAGAGAAAAAAACCTCGTTGACCCTCCCAACCTCGGTAAGGGCCTATTTCATCCAGGGTTCACTTTCGACCTGGATCTTATTTGATTCTCCTTCCCATGGAATCCATAAGTGGGTAAAGTCGGTTGAAAAGTATCCATTCAAGGACTTAGACCAATTCTGACTTAATAACATCCCGTAAGTCTCTGGGATGTCCACCAATTGGATGTCAATGATGTTGGCTATCCTGGGGTCCTGGATAAGATGTATCCGAACGTTCTTCAATTCCCCCACCATTTTTACAGCAGTCTTATCCAACTGGATTACTGCACCATTAGATGGGGTGGGGTGGAATCTGAGCTTCTGACAGATGGACAAGGGCATGATGTTACCTGAAGCTCCAAAATCTACTAGGTAATTATGTATATTCTTGCCGTGTATATTCAGGCCTAGTAAGAAGGGAGGATCCTCATTGTTTCTGCGGAAGACAGCCATATTAGCATCTTTGAATGAGACAGTCTTGGGTGGGCGGCTAATGGCCTCCGGGTTCCCTACGAGCTTCAGAAGAGACTTCTTCTTCTCGGGATAGTTCAACAAAACATTCATCAAAGTCATGGAGGTAGTGGTCTGCTCTAACGCCTTCGTAATATCGAATCTTCCCCCTGGGAATTGGGAACTCTCCTCAGTGAGATCTTTTGCTTGGTTAGAGCTAGGACCTTTCAGAGGGACGGGTCGGTCATTTGCATTATTTCAGGGGGGAGGAGTATCTTTGATAGGGGGCACAGGTGTGTAAACTGGAGTCTGCAGGTTAGTAAAGGCGTTGGCCTCAAAGGGCGGAATGGATTCGTCAAAGAATCCCTGCAATTTGGATTCTTCTTCATCTTCTTCGGAAGTCCTGAAGAAGATGGTGTCGCAGGTGAAGGCGCTAAGGGTTGTTTCCTGGATAGGAGGCTCTGGAGGGGTAGTATCATGCGACTGCTGCCTGTCCAGCTGGGAGATCATGATGACCTTCTCCAAAGTGGCACAATTTACCTCGTTGTGTGAACCAGTATTGTGCAATCTACACCAGTTAGTCATGGGCTAAAAATCTGCGACTGGCGTAAAATGTGATGGTCCAGCACCATTTTGGTTGGTGTTTTGGTTTGGAGGCGGGCCTCCGGTGTTTGCGATGTTATTCCATTGCTGCTGATTAGGCATAGGCCCGTTGTTGAAGTTTCTCCCTCCGACATTGTTGTTTCGTTGGCCGGAGAAAATGTTTCCCCTCTGGGAATTCAAATTCTGGGGTGCGTAGGACCTTGCCTTCAGTTGGCCCATGTCCATGGTCAAGGTGGACAACATTCGCTGGAGGGATTCAACCTCGGTGGTCAACTGAGTGTTAGTGTCACAATGTGATAGCTGTTGTTTTTATTGGCTTCCTAGGAAGGCAGCAGTATTAGCCAGAGTCAAGGGCGACAATCCTCCAGTCGTGGACGACTGGAAAAAGGGCACTCCGAACGATTGTGTCTGAGTCTGTTGTGTCTGCTACGGCTGATTCCAAGGGAAGACTTCCAGACCCGGTGTAACCTGGGTCTAGGCTGGGTAAACATACCGTGCCTATTGTTCTATCAGGGGTGATGGAGGATTCATCACCATCAAGGGGGCACCTATTGCCAGATTGGGATTGTATCCCCTAGCATACGCAATTCTGCTGGGGATCATGTTGAAAGGCGTGCTCTGCCCAATCCCGCCCAGGGATTTGTTAAGACCACGGGACAGCTCTAGGGCTAGGTTGTAGACTTTTTCCAAGGTGTCCCGGTCGCCCGCAGAGGTTGTTCTCCAAAGGAGAATGGCAACGAAAGGGTCCATCGCGTTGAGGTAGGTCTATATGGTTAAATCTGGAGATGGGATAAAAGGGCCCATGCACCGCTTCAGGGCACGCTCGAACCTATGGTTGAATGCTACAAGAGGTTCATTGGGTTCCTTTCTGATGGAGATGAACTGGCTGTGGGACTAGGCTGGGTCCACATGCATGCGAAAGGCGGCCAGGAAGGCGTCCTCCATATCCTGCCAAGTGTTGATGGAGTTGGCAGGCAAGTTAAGGTACCAGTTCAACTCGCTTTGTCCTAGGGACAAGGGGAACATACAGGTCACAACATCTTCACGTTGGATCTAATGTCGATTCATGGCATCTTTGTATGTCTGTAAGTGTTCCTCCACGGTCCGTGAGCCTAAGTGCTCATATCGCAGACAGATCTTCTCCGGGTGAGAGGGTAAATCATTGGTTGCGCCCGAAAAAGTGCCCATTGGGGACCCGGTGTTTTCAAAATATGCAGCCATTGGGGGAACTATATGTTGGGTAGTTTGGGTGCTGGTTCCCGGGACTATCTGGGGAGTTTGAGTATTTGGAGGTATGATAGATCCCCAGACAATAGTGGCTGGTATGATTTTTGAGGTCTGTTTCTTTCGAGCAGGGGGCTCGAGTTCGACAAATCTTTCGGGATTCGCGGCAAACCTAAGGACTCTTTCAAATTTCACTGGGGAGAAAGATCCAATCCCACTGAAGGCTTGTCTCCTAAAAATACAACTTGGGGAACCCTCAGGAGGTGTAAAATCAGAATCTTGGGAGGGGGACGAGTTCACGCCCTCCTTCTAGCGCCAGTTTCTGTTGACGGGGTTTTGCTGACCGGGTCCGCCAACAGTCATAATTTGTCACCGGGTTCCAGGGAAACTGGCCAACTCTACCTGCAAAGGTTGTCCGGGGGAAATAAATCCTCCGGGCCTTCAAGCACCTGGGTGTCGGGTCACGACGGTGCGGGGCTCAGTTGGGAGAGGTGACTGTTTTCGAGGGGGATAGCTGGTTTCTTCAACTCATTCTCTCTGGAGATTCGATAAAGTAAGGTTCTCCCTAGCGTTTTATACTTAGCAAATAAAGTGAAAAAGATCTTGCAGAGTTAGAAACATTTTATCTAACTATAGTCATGCTGAAATATCTGGAACATCGATAATACTCTGATAGACTACACTAAATACCGAAGAAACACATAACCATCAGTTAGCATTTTATCAGTAGCGAAAATAAAGAGGTCGTTAATCTACTTTAACATATCAGAGTAGAAGACATAGGGAA
>MU225585.1:166356-189356 GCA_018584345.1 Thuja plicata | reverse complement strand
TTTAAAGAATATAAAATTTTGGATCTAGGACTACGGGATCCGGGAACTCTCACCCCAAAAAGAATAAAGAATACTTAATGTGAGTTTTCCCCGACCTCTGGAGAAAGCTCAGGGTTGCTTATTGTTGTTAAAGGCCTGGAGGAGGCGGGAAATGCCATCTTCATCTACATTCTTCAGGCTGGCCCTTCTGTGCCTGGCCACTTCGACTTGTTCCCCCAGGTCCAGAATATTTTCTTTAAATTCATCCGCCATCCTCGCAGCGTCATGACCCTTAAGTATCATGCTGGTTAGTTTCACCATCTGGGCCCCATCTATCCCCTCCGGGGATTGGTACCGAAATTTCATTATTTCATCAAAACTCCCCAAAACTGAATCTTTGGGGGTATATGTATCTGTACTAAGGGGATCAGCCCTGGAAGCCTTTATCACAAAAGACTTGTATAAATTAGAAGAATATTTTACAGTATTTACCTTTTCTTGCAAGGACTCCACCAGTTGCTTGGTTACCTCCAATGTGAGGTCAAGTCTGGAGTGCTGAGTTCTCACAAAATCAAATGATTCCTCACCCAGAATTCCAGATTCAGAAATTATATCTTCTCCCAAGGTGAGGAGCTCTTTGAGCTCCACCTTCCACGCTTGGTAATTTTCAGCGTCACTCTCCCACTACTCAATAAGCGCTTCTGCCTGATGAATAACTTGTCGGGCTGTGTATAGTCTGGGAGAGTGGATGCCAGGAAACACCGGGTGTTTCCTATCTGTAGTGCGATCCACTTGTCCACTGCTTGGGCTTTCTTTTTCATTACTCATAGGGAGTTTATGTCACTCTGCCGTAATTCTTCTGATGTGGAGGTCTCCGGAGGAGCGGTGTTGATGGGTATGGCTAGCTCAGTAAGAAACCCCACAAGGTTTGCATTCTTTTCCTTCTCAGCCTTGAGCCTATGGGCCTCTTTCTCATACCAGGCCTCTACTGCCCTTGCTGCCTCCTTTAGCAGGTCTACCTCACCCTGCTTTCCCCTCTTGCCTAGGGATACCTCTGTAACATTGTAATCTGCGGGGTTTGTGGTTTCTTCATCGGCATCTGGGGGAGGTGTTTCCACAACGGCAATTGTTTCTCCGCCCGGCCTAGTTCAAAGAGTGTGAACTATCCAGGCCTTCTTTGCTTTTGGCGGGGCCTGAACTTGGGCCATCATCTCGGCCAGGGAGAGAGGAATCACCGGAGTGGAATGGGCCTTTCTTTTCCTACTTTCTACCAGCCACTGAGGTGGGAGAGGTAGCCTTCCTGCGAGAATTTATTCTCCTAATTCTTTCCCAGTCTCTGGTGGCTGTTGCTCCTCAGCGACGTGCACCTCATCCGTTCCTCCCCCTGCTTCATCCTTTCCTGCAACAACATTTTCTTCCATTTCCATCTTCTCGGCCCTGTCTTGTACGTTTATCATTTTGTCTAGACCCTGGTAGGCTTCCTCGGAGATTTCTTCTTCAAGCTTCTCTTCGTCTTCTTGTTCTTCTGCAGGGCTTCTTCCTCTGTTGGCAGTAGGGGAGGTATCGGGCTGAGATTCAGAGTTTGGGCCGCTGTGATAACCTGCCCGAAGGTAGCCCCCGGGAGTGGCCCTTGGAACGTGGCGGCTGGGGTTACGATTATTCCTGAAGGTCCAGTTCCCCCAGTAGATGCCATTTGTTCACCTTACTTTAGTTGGTCCACTCCTGGACCTTGCATCTCTTGAGCCCCGGAGATAATCTCCGATTCTAGCTCTTTTTCTTCCGCCTGCTGCTCCTGTTCCTATGCAGGTTCTTGTTCCATGTCTTCTTGGTCTGCAGCCTCTTGTTCTGTCTCTAGGACTTCTGTCTCTGCTTGTGTATTATCCCCTTGTAGATTTATGAACTCATCGGTTGCAAATACATCAAACTCCTCTTTCAGAGGGGGACTAGCTGGGACCTCTGCGGGTTCTACTTCTTTCTCCGGTTCCAGAGAACTGGAAGAAAGGATCTCTATTTCTTGGGGGAGGGATGTCTTCGGCACTGGTACCAGCTCTGCTTTGGCCTGTCTGATGTGCTTCCTCTTCCTCTGAGTAATAAAAGGTGGCCCCGCATCGGCTATTGCCACCGCTTCCATGGGATCCACTCCCATTGCCTTTATCATTAGGGCTGCTAGCGACGGGGAGGAAGGGGGATGAATTGGTCTGGCCATGAGCAGGGGAGTGGCTAGCCTTGTTATTAACTGCTCCCTCATCTTCTATGAGACTACCACAGATTGCTTGATCTGCTCCTATATAGGGACTTCTTGCGCAGGAGGTGTCGTATCGATCCCTTTTCCCTTATCTGCCCCCTGCGAAGAAGTCCCGGCCCCCGGGGTTAATTTGGGTCCAGGCTGTGGTGTTAATTTTGGCGCCGGTAGGGGAGCTTGACGAGTACTCCCAGGGCACACCCTCTTGAAATAGATGTGACTTCGCTCGACCACCTCCCGGGTGAAGTCCTCAATCATGGGCCCCTCATGGGCGGCCCAATCCATTGCTAGCAGAGCCATTTTATCGATCCCCTTGGCCTTGTACTAGGGGTCGATGGTGGGGGCGGTGTCCGAGAAATTCTCTGGGAACCTCTGGAGTTTCAACAGTTGCATCATTCTGGCCGTTATCCTGACATAATGCCGGCTTCGCACCTCCACATCATCTTGGAAATCTACCCAAAAGTCCTCCATATGTATATGATGGGGCTTGGAAGCCTGGGGCAGTGCCGTTGCTATTTTTCAATGCAGATCAAAGTTCTTCCGCGCCAGATAGAATTCTTGCAAGTTATAACTTTTTAGCTCATTGTCTGCCTCTTTTGCGGTGGCCAGACTGCAGGTGTAGTTCCCACAGGTGATTGGGAATGAGACGTTGGGGACCTTCTTAAGGGCAAAAAAGGCATGCAACTCCATCATTTGCCGGCAGTATTCTAGCAGTACGATCTTGTCCCCGTAATGCCTGGGCAACAAGTAGGGTTTCCCGGAGAAGCCGGTGACCCTAATATATGTATGCTGCTGGAACTGAATATAGTAGTGTCCATAACTACTGACTAGCTTCATCGCTTCAGTGGACAGGCAGTATCCGGCATCCCGGGTGGGTGTAAGAAAATGGTAGTAAACGAATGCATCATTTACCTGGAAGAAACTGGGGAAGCTAGCCTCCCATTAAATTTGTGGGAAATGGTCCCACGGTTCTTTTTGTTCTGGGCCAATCCCGAGCACGCCATCTGTAAGTAGGCCATTGGAGTGGGGCCTCTATTGTGCTAGGGCCTAGAAGACATAAGAAGACACATAGAACTTCTTCTTCCTATCTAGCTGAAGAAACTGGGAGTCGACGTGATTAGAGATTATTGTGGCCCAGTCGAAGAATTATCCCTTGGTGGAGATATCGAGGAGGAAATAGTACATCCATTTGGCAAACTCCTGGGCGGAGGGCTGCCCAAATACCCGGGCCAATGCTATTATCCCCATCTGGATGCTCTCCTTGAATTCAGAGCGGGGGATTTCTATCTTCATTCTCTTTGGGTCCCTCTTTGGGGCCTTGAGCCAATGGGTATTAATGTATACCCGGGCAGCATCCTCCAGTTGTGTAAGCTGTTTCAAGGCATCAGTCCTTGTGACCACTGTGGCTCTGTCAAATTGTGGGATTCCTAATCCCGCCCGGAATGTGTCTGGTTCAAGGGATACCAGAGGAGTGGGGTATCTTGTGGGTTCCGTGGCTACAAGCATAATAGCCTGAACGAAAGAGTTTTAGTTGGCAGCCAGTGTCAGGATAAGCTCTGGAGACTGCACGGAGCATGGGAAGCAAGCTGCCTAGAGGATCCCAGAACCTCCGACGTTGATTGCTAATTGATCTCCAGCTTGTCGCTGGATGTGCATCACTTTTACCAAGGCCTACATCTCTGCCCACGTTCCGACGCTGGTGTCATTTATAAGTTTAACCTTAGACTCAATCTTTGATCCCGTGATGACATTGTTCTACACGAACTTCATGGTGAGGGGCAGTTTCTCCAGGGCCCTTTCCATCTTGGACTTTGTTGCTGCCCTGGTGGCCGTTGAGGGAATTTTTGGACTTTTGGGCGGAGAGGATGCGGATGCTTCAGACATAATTGATAGATGAACTCTGGGAACCTGCAAGGTAGAGCGACCGTCAAAACATTTTTATCAAAAATAAAATAGTTACTCCGGGGTCTGGAGATCTTACCATCGCGACATTTGCTTTTACTGAAAATCTAGTTTCATGCAAAGATAACCGAAAAGCAAAACACATCGAAAATGTAAGATTATTTTAAACATCCGGGTCCAGGGAATTTTATCACACTAGGTGAAGACACAGGATGGATGGTGGTAGGAGACCCAAAACCTGGAGAAATGACCATTAGTGAGAATATGTGAAAAGCCAAGTCATCACGCCCATGTGGGCACCACGTGCGAAGGTATTAAATGAAAGTTATGGCGATGACAGCGGAGCCAGCTGTCTGAACGCATGAAAAGGGAAGGCCACTTGGCTAGGATTGATTGCACGCATGGTGTATAAATGAGGCTCTGACAAACTTCATGGAGGAGAGAGAAAAAACTGCCTCTTTGAAACCAGCCGAGAGCCGAGTTTCAAACAGGTGGTTTTCTGCCTCGAAGCGAGCTCGGAGGCAGAAAACCAGACACAGAGGTGACTGGACCAGCTTGCTTAGCCACCTAGAAGGATATACACGGAGCTGAAGGATATATACAAAGAAATGAGGAGATATATACAAATAAATGAGGAGATATATACATAGACTATATACAACTATATACATATATACATAAATATACAATGCGGGACGACGCCCGCGGGAAAACTAGACGAGGCAGAAACATATATACAGTTATTTACAAACTTTACATAGAGACCATGTCCGCACAGAGGGCGGACAACCCTCTGGTAGAGCCGACCCACCAACGGGCGGCGGAACCAGAAGACAACAAACCAGACACGACTGAGAAACAAGACAAAATGGGGCAAACAAAAACCAAATAGAACCAAAGAAAACCAGAGAGCGGAAGCAAAAATAGAGAAACAAAAAAGCGGAAACACCTACCTGAGAACGCAGAAGGCAGAGGAAAGGGAGGATTTATCATGCGAGCTCGAGTTTCTGAACTGTCAGAGTCACCACCACGAAGCACTTGCAATTGCCTGAGAATGACTAAAACTGTTAAGCGCTGATTACTATAAGCTCTCTGTAAATCATCTGTTAATCACCCTGAAATTGCTCTCTAATTCGCTCTAAGTGCTTGAAGGTTTTAATCGCGGTAAATGTGAAAGTGACAGATAATTTCTATTTATACCCACGGTAAAAAGGTAATCCTCCTCCTTCCGGCAATCTCTGGACAAGCAAAAACCTCCGGACTCTGGGCCCGGGGATTCCTTGTGATAATATTCCTAAGAACATCATGACAAATAATCCTGGAGTCCAGAATCCAGTTCCCAACAAAAGGCAGCCTCTGGGACCGGAGTCCCGGAGACGGAAGAAAACAAACAAGACGCAACGCCGGGGAAGAAAACCTCGGAGAAAGAAAACAAAAAGGGAAAGAAAGACAAGGCAAGGCCGCAAGAAAAAATAAAAAAAATGGGGACCCAACATTTTGCACACAAAATGTAGGGACAGAGATGCAGGGCATAACAAAAACCATTTTTCTTGCAGGTACAGGTTTGGAATAACAGATCAGGATGGAGATTCGGATACCCTTTTCGGAAAAACTTCTGAGATCTGAAAGCATAATTTCAGTCTGAGACTTTTTAGGTAGATTCTGAGCTAGGATGCAATCAGAAATTCTGGCAAATGGTGACATCGACTTGAGGGTACAAATCAGAACTATCTCAGAATGGAAAAGTATTTTTGGGTTTTGTCCATCTCTGCATTTCTATTCCAGATCTAGTTGAGGATTTTCTAGAAACTCAACATAGGCTTCAGAAAATAACATTCTTTGATCTACAATATTTCACGGTTAATACATTTCTCCTATTCATTTCAAATAAAGTTATCAATCCATCTAAATCTAAAATACATTTCAAATTAATCAATCAAACATGGGTACTTAAGATCTTCCTTCCTTATTCTTATTTCCAAATGATTGATTCATTTATGCATTGATCCTTCCTCTTGGGTTAATCAACTTGGATCTTTCAGTTACATATCTAAGGATAGAAGGAGAGCATATTATGTACCCCCATAACATATTTAAATGTAAGGGATTTTATGTTAAATGAATACACCACCATTCCAAACATTTATTTTATTCTTTACATTTTTCCCTTGGGCATTTTGACATGATGACGAGGCAATGAAGCAAGAGGATGATATAGAGAAAGCAATCAAAAGATGATATGATGTTGATAGAGCATTTTTCAGGGATGTTTTGACCCCTGGATTCATTATCCCAGTGATGGAAAGTATCATCCATTTCATTATGTTTGTTAATCTTCATGTTTCACTAGCTTATTCTATTTTGAGATTAACTAATACTAGTCTTCCTACTTTCAAAACTTTGATCAAGGATTTGTGTAGTGGACTTATTACTCTTTTGGATTATGTGAAGAATTGGGTAGATGATACCTCACCTCCTAATCTTCCTACTCCTATCATGCCTAATATATCTCCTAGTCTTCCTAATCCCCATCCTATCAACCCTAATCCAATTCCAAATATTCCTATTTCTATTTCTCCATTTTCAATCCCTAGTTCTTCCCACATTTATGATGGGGCTCAAGCTAGGGTTCATGATAATGATGTTCAAGAATTCTTTCATTTACCTTCACCTCCCTATCCAATCCATGATGATGTTAAAGGGAAAAACAAGGAAACCTCTTCTAATCCTAGCATTCCACCATACACAACATTTTCTCATGAGCACCATAATCAATCTCCTCCTATTGAAGCTTTACAAGATAGGTACACTACCAGATATACTATGGTGGATAAACAAGGCTATAAAGGTTTAGGGATTGGTATCAATGAACAAGGAATTATGGTGCAGGAGAACCCTAAATGAACCAAGTGTTCCTATGTAACTTGGGGGTTCTCTCAAGGTCTTAAGAGGCCTTTAGTAATGTTTAGACATTGGGTTAATCTCTGGATCACCTTGTAAGGCCATAGTTCCAAGATTGGCACATTATGAGACCTTGGTTAAGTATGAGTCATTAATGATAAAAAAACCTAGGAAAAATTTATTTTTGAGTTTTTAATGTTTGTATCCACTAGGGATCACAAAAATAACATCATGACCAAGTTTGGTCACTAGATTTGCAAAATTGCAAAAAATGTAAAAGTTGCTCAAAAGTTGTCAAGCAACTTTTGAGCAAACTTAACAACTTTTTGAAAACCAACTCCCAAACAGTCAAGTCGATTCAAAATTTTCATGTAACCATTGGGAGTGCCTACAATATCCCTTTCAGGTGGGTGGTAGGGTGATCATGTAATTTGGCATTTGAAAATTAATAAAAATAACCATTTTCTTGCATTCTCAAGAAACAGTCATTGTGTACGGTCAGGTGCGGACATAAGGACATGAAAGTATGAAACCAAGGGTTAGTGTTGTGAATCTTCCTTCATTTTATTTTTGTCTCATGTGTTGATCAATTTTGGTTTTAAAGTTATTGAATTTACAAACTCACTGCCTAGATTGTAGGCCTTAATTCAGGGTTTCTAAGAGAATTAAGTGTATTTCCACTTTCCACCATGGGAATTCAATGACCCTTGGGGGAAATATTGTTTGTATGATTCTCTTTAATATTATGAAAGATAGGTTCTTTAAAGTGCAGGGAGATGGAGTTGAAGTGATGCCCTAGGTGTATATCATTATGTATGCACCCATCCAGAATTAGGACAACAGTCATAACTCTCACTTGGGATTTGATAAGAGGCTATAAATCAGAGGAAGAGGCCCTTGTATACATCCTCACATGATCCAATCAGTTTTTTGGTATTTGGATGCATCCTAAAGGTATGTCTAGTGTAAATGGAGGCCTAATTAGCCCTAATTTCAAAAGCAATTGTGTGTATCATTCTGTCTCTTTCTCATTTCCATGTTCTAGGGATTAAGTCAAAGCTCTTAGGCCATAAAGGGTCCTTGAATCCCTAATCAATTAAGGGGCTTATGTGTAAGAATCTCAATTAAGGTCAATTTTCCTTCTGAAAAAGGCTACAAGCATAGTCTTGGGTTTGTGAAGCAACCATGTCATATGGATTATATTTGAGTGAAAGAACCATTGGAACTAAATGTTAGGGACCTAAATAGACCCCACCTATAAGAATAGGTCACCCTAGTCCCTTAAGTCATTTTGGGGGTATTGTTAAGAATTTGAGTCGAGAGCTCCTGAAGCCACTCTTGGTAGTCGGTTTAGCAGGATTGGTAAAACCTAGTGATTAGGTTTCCCCTTTGGGTGTTGAGGTTGTGATAGCCTAACCAAGTCCTCTTCCCACACTTGTGATAAGTGTGAAGCACTTTGGCTATGAATCACATTTTTTTGGTGTACACTGCCCTATTTTGGTCACTTAGAGGCTTCAAGTTGCCCACTTTGCATCAAGTGGTATCAGAGCTATGTCTACTCCTGGGGATGAAGAATCCCTTCAAGGGTTACAAATATTGAACTAGAAAAGATGGTGAGTGAACAGAGGGCAGAAAATGCAGCCTTGACATGAAGAATCCAAGAATTGGAAAACAAGGTAGAGAGGGGTAAAGGAGATACTTCTGGTGGGGAAGAGGGAAGTAAGTCAGAGGATGACAACCCTAATCAGGATGTGAACATTCTTGCAGACCAGAGACCCTTCATAGATTCCTTAAGATCTATGGGGAGATGAACCATGGATGAGAAGTTGGATTTTCCAACTTTTAATGGGAAGATGAATGCATATTTGGCCTTGGATTGGATAGAGGCTTTGACAAGTTTCTTTGAGTGTGAATACATCCCTGAGAAGCAGAGGGTGAAAACAACAAGATCCAAGTTGAAGGGATCAGCCCTAACTTTGTGGAATTTCATCCAAACAGAGAGGGTGAAGAATGGGAAGAGTATGATCTCTTCATGGAACAAAATGATTGCATTGGTCAAGGAAACCTATGTGCTGAAAGACTATGGGTTTCAAATCCATAGGAGGAAGCAAAGTATAAAACAAAATGATATGGATGTAGGCCTATACACCAAGGAGTTCCAAAAATTGTGTATGAAGATAAATGTGGCAGAAGATGAAGAAGAAAAATTAGCAAGATATATGAATGGTCTCAAAGTATCCATTCAAGAGGAATTTATCCTACACTTCCCTACCATAGTGAACAAGTGCTATCAAATCACACTCAAGGTAGAGGAAAAATGGAAGAGAAAACAAGATTTTGGAAAAGGGAAGAGTAATGATAGTGGGAAGAACTTTAGAGGGAGAGGAACCTCTTGGAATAGATGGAAATACAGTCATAATAGCAACAGGACCCTTGACCAAGGAGGCAAAGAAAATAGTGATACAAACTTCAGAGGTAACTATAGAGGGAGAAGACCCTTCAATAGGGGAAGGACAAACACTGGAAGATGAAATGGACCATTAAGGTGTTACTACTGCAATCAATTGGGACACCATGCAGGAAGATGCCCTAAAAAGAGAATTAACAATAACCAAGGTGAAAGAAGAGATTAACTCATTCAAGAGGAAAAGAAAGAAGACAATGCTAATGCAAGGGACTTAGAATGAGAGGAAGGAGCATATTTGATGATGAGAAAAGTCTTCCTTCAAGTTCCACAAAGCCAAGAACCTCCTCAAAGAAAGAATCTCTTCCGGACAAAGATCAAATGCAATGGGAAGGTATGTAGTTTACTTATAGATTTTGGCTCAACTGAAAATATAGTATCTTGTGAAATGGTACAGAAGTTAAACCTCCCTAAGAAACCTCATCCTTTTCCTTATCATGTCTCTTGGTTAACAAAGGGTCAAAAAACCTTAGTGATTGAACAAGCATGGATAGAATTTTCAATAGCAGACTTTAAAGACAAAGTTCTTTGTGATGTTGTGGAGATGGATGCCTCCCACATTCTTCTAGGTAGGCCTTGGTAGTATGTTGTAGATTCCACACACCATTGTAGGAAAAACACCTACTCCATCACTAAAGATGGAAAAACTTTCACTATGAAGCCCCTACTTGATATCAAAACAGAGAAGGAACCTACTGTCATAACCATGGGGGAAAAAGAAATGCTAAAAGTATTGAGAGATCCTGAAACCAAAGCCTATGTCTTAATAGCCAAGCCTAAGGATAATGTAAGATCTGATAATGATGATCCTATACCAGATGAAGTTCAGAAGTTACTCACAAAATATAGTGCTGTCACTTCTAGTGACCTACCCACAACCCTCCCTCCCTTGAGAGATATTAGTCACCAAATTGACTTAATACCTGGCTCCTCTTTGCCTAACAAGGCCCCATACAAGATGACACTAGTACAGCATGTAGAGATTGCAAGACAAGTAAATGAACTATTAGAGAAGGGACTCATCCAAAAGAGTCTCAGTCCATGTGTTGTCCCATCAGTTTTAGCCCCTAAAAAGCATGGAAAATGGAGATTGTGCACTGACAACAGAGCCCTAAAAAAAATAAAATTAAGATATAGGTTCCCCATTCCAAGAATGGAAGATCTTCTAGATCAATTAGGCATTGCTTTTTGCTTTACTAAGATTGATTTAAAATCAGGCTATCATCAAATCGGGATTAAGCCAGGAGATGAATGGAAGACATCGTTTAAGACAGCTGAAGGTTTGTTTGAGTGGATTGTTATGCCATTTGGCTTGAGTAATGCTCCTAGTACATTCATGAGACTTAGGAATGAGGTATTTATTGATTTTATTGGCAAGTTTGTGGTCATCTATTTGGATGACATTCTAATTTATAGTCATAGCAAAGAGGAACATCTTGATCATGTTGAGCAGGTTCTAAGGAGACTCCATTAGCACAAGTTACTGATTAACTTGGAAAAATGTATGTTTATGAAGAAGGAACTCATTTTCCTAGGATTTGTCATCTCCCAAGGCACTCTCAAAATGGATCCAGAAAGGTTGCAGCAATAGCCAACTGGCCTCCACCAAAGAACCAAGGTGATGTTAGAAGCTTTCATGGTTTAGAAATTTTTTATAGAAAGTTTATAAAGAATTTTATCCATGTGTGTGCTCCTATGTTGGAGACAATAAAAGGTGGAAAGAAGATTAGATTTGAGTGGACTAAAGAAGTGGCAGATGCATTTCAATATCTTAAGAATAGGGTGGCACAATACCCAATCCTAGTACTCCCTGACTTCAACAAAGTATTCATAGTGGAAACAAATGCAAGCAACTTGGCTATAGGT
Source organism: Thuja plicata (assembly GCA_018584345.1). NCBI lineage: Eukaryota > Viridiplantae > Streptophyta > Pinopsida > Cupressales > Cupressaceae > Thuja > Thuja plicata. The sequence goes on along the minus strand of MU225585.1, from coordinate 178,002 downwards.
GCAGTCTTGAGCCAAGAAGGTAAGGCTATAGCATTTTTCTCAGAAAAATTGAATGATGCCAAAAGGAGGTATTCTACTTATTATTTAGAGCTTTATGCAATGGTGCAAGCCTTGAAAAAGTGGAGACACTATTTACTCCCTAAATAATTCATTTTTTATACTGATAACCATGCTTTAAGTTTTCTAAACATTCAAGAGAAGCTTGGGGTCAAACACATCAAATGGATGGAACAGCTGTAGGCATATACCTTCAATATCAAACACAAAAAAGGAGTGGCAAAAAAAGTGGCTAATGCCCTAAGTAGGAGGATTCGATTAGTTGAGGAAGTTCAACTTCAGAGTGTAGGGATTGACTCCCTAAAGCACCTATATGCTGATGATCCAAAATTTGGAGAAGTTTTTGAAGTATGCACCAAAATGGTTGGTAAATACCATACTGAATTTTTTGATTCAGAATGGACTCTTGTTCAAAGGAGCCCAATTGTGCATTCCTAAATGTTCCATGAGAACAAATATAATTAAAGAAAAACATTATGGTGGCTTAGGAGGACATTTTGGAATAGATAAGACCACTGAATTAGACAAAAAAAAATTATTTTTGGCCAAAGATGGGGAATGAAGTCAAGAAATTTGTTGAATCTTGTACTATTTTCCAGCAAGAAAAGGGTGTATCCACTAACCAAGGATTGTATCAACCCCTACCAATTCCCTCTAGGCCATGGGAATCAATTTCAATCTATTTTATTATGGGTTTGCCAAGGACAAAGCAGGGTTATGATAGTATTTTTGTAATAGTGGACAAATTTAGTAAAATGGTGCACTTTTCTCCTTGCAAGAGCACAAATGATGCCTCCCGTATAGCACACCTATTCTTTAAGGAAGTGGTTAGGATACATGACCTACCACAAACAATAGTGTCTGATAGAGATGTGAAGTTTCAGGGTCATTTTTGAAGGACACTCTTCAAGAAGTTGGGCACAAACCTAACTTATAGTTCAGCCTACCACCCTCAAACAGATGGGAAAATGAAGGTGGTAAACATATCACTTGCTAATATCTCGAGATGCCTAACCAAACAATATACACAAAGTTGGGACATGATCCTACCTCAGGTAGAATTTGCATTCAATGACTCCATGAACAGGTCCACTAGAAAGACACCTTTTCAAATAGTGTACATGGACTTCATCCTAAAGGTCCATTGGATTTAGTAGAGTTACCATCTGATTTTAGAGTGAGTGCACAAGGAGAGGAGTTATCCAAAATAATATCTAAAGTGCAGACAAAAGTAAAAGAGTCATTACAATAGTCAACTATGAAATACAAAGCACAAGCAGACAACAAGAGAAGAGAAGTTCACTTCAAAGTTGGAGATATGGTATGGGCAAACCTAAGGATGGAGAGACTCCCTAAAGGCAAATATTCAAAGTTACACATGAAGAAAATCCGTCCTTGCACAATTCTCACCAAGATGGGTGAAAATGCATATGAGATTTCCTTTCCCCCCACTTTATTGATTTCTCCTATTTTTAATATTGCATACCTCACTCCTTACAAGTGTGTTGCAGACATTGTCAATGTGCAGGGATCACAAGTTGAAGATGATGGAGACTATGTGACAGATCTCCCACCAAGAAAGCAAATGGAACTAGACACCATTTTGGAAACCAAAGTATTAAAGCAGACAAGAAAGAATAAGTACATGCAGTACTTAGTGAAATGGAAAGGACTCACCACTGTTGACCAGCTATCCTCAAGTGGGAACTTGAGTTAAAATATCATGGGGAGTATGGTGCAGGAGAACCCTAAATGAACCAAGTGTTCCTATGGAACCTAGGGTTTCTCTCAAGGTCCTAAGAGGCCTTTAGTAATGTTTAGACATTGGGTTAATCTCTGGATCACCTTGTAAGGCCATAGTTCCAAGATTAACACATGATGAGCCCTTGGTTAACTATGAGTCATTAATGATCCAAAACCCTAGAAATAGTTTATTTTTGAGTTTTTAATGTTTGGATCCACTAGGGATCACAAAAATAACATCATGACCAAGTTTGGTCACTAGATTTGCAAAATTGCCAAAAATGTAAAAGTTGCTCAAAAGTTGTCAAGCAACTTTTGAGCAAACTTAACAACTTTTTGAAAACCAACTCCCAAATGGTCAAGTCAGTTAAAAATTTTAATGTAACCATTGGGATTTCCTACAATAGCCCTTTCAGGTGGGTGGTAGGCTGATCATGTAATTTGGCATTTGAAAATTAATAAAAATAACCATTTTCTTGCATTCTCGAGAAACAATCATTGTGTACAGTCGGATACGGACAAAAGGACATGAAAGTCTAACACCAAGGGTTATTGTTGTGAATATTCCTTCATTTTCTTTTGGTCTCATGTGTTGATCGATTTTGGTTTGAAAGTTATTGAATTTACAAACTCACTGCCTAGATTGTAGGCCCTAATTCAGGGTTTCTAAGAGAATTAAGTGTATTTCCACTTTCCACCATGGGAATTCAATGAACCTTCATGGAAATATTTTTTGTATGATTCTATTTAATATTCTTCAAGATAGGTTCTTTAAAGTGCAAGGAGATGGAGTTGAAGTGATGCCCTAGGTGTATATCCTTATATATGCACCCATCCAGAATTAGGACAGCAGTCATAACTCTCACTTGGGATTTGATTAGGGGGATCTAAATAGGAGGAAGAGGCCCTTGTATACATCATCACATGATCCAATCAATGGTTTGGTATTTGTATGCATCCTAAAGGTACCTCTAGTGTAAATGGAGGCCTAATTAGCCCTAATTGCAAAAGCAATTTTGTGTATCATTCTATCTCTTTCTCATTTCCATGTTCTAGGGCTTAAGTCCAAGGTATTAGGTCATAAAGGGTCCCTGAATCCCTAATCAGTTAAGGGGGTTATGTGTAAGAATCTCAATTAAGGTCAATTTTCCTTCTGAAAAAGGCTGCAACCATAGTCTTGGGTTTGTGAAGCAACCATGTCATATGGACTGTATTTGAGTGAAAGAACCATTGGAACTAAATTTTAGGGACCTAAATAGACCCCTCTTATGAGCATAGGTCACCCCTAGTCCCTTAAGTCATTTTGGGGGTATTGTTAAGAATTTGAGTCGAGTGCTCCTGAAGCCACTCTTGGTAGTCGGTGTAGTAGGATTGGTGAAACCTAGTGATTAGGTTTCCCCTTTGGGTTTTGAGGTTTTGATAGCCTAACCAAGTCCTCTTCCCACACTTCTAATAAGTGTGAAGCACTTTGGCTCTGAATCAAGTAATTTTGGGGTACATTGCCCTATTTGGGTAACTTAGAGGCTTCCAGTTGCCCACTTTGCATCACATTAAAAACCAGATTCATTCATCTCCTAAACAAGATATGCATGGTATAGGTTTCCCACCTCCTCCAATCAAGGTAATAGTTCTTAACCATCATCCTCCTCTTCATGTTCTTCTTCTAAGACCTTCTTTAGATCACCCTGATACTCCTCAAGGTGTGGCTAAGAAAGTGTATGTCCAATTAATGAATTCTAAGAAATAAATCTTCAAACCTATTCTGAAAAATGCTCTCTCTAAATACAGATGTCCTTTTCATTATAGTAATAAACATTTACTTTCTGATTGTTTGCACTTCAAGTTATATGTTTGAGAAATAGCTTCTTTGGGAATTATATCTCATTCCCGTGCAATATTACAATTTCTTCATAATTTTGATATAGGGCATTCCCCTCATTCTTCTATAAGTTAGATCATCTTTCTCCTCTTGTTCTTAACTCGGGGGAAAGAGGTATTTTATTCATCTTCTAGGATCCATTGTTTCTTTTAGCATGCATTTTTTTTTGAGTTTAATTGGTTATTATTTCTATATTCTATTCCTATAAATTTTTTATGATATCTTTTCTAGGACATTTGTTTTGTAAAGATATCTCTTTTCTATGCAATCTCTTGATACAATTTGATATGTCCCTTTCTTTCATCCCTAGGGGAGAAGGTATTTTCCTTCTTCCTCTATCTAAGGATCTACTTTCCTTAGCTTAGTGGCATTTGTTTATCATATAATATTATTTCCTTATAAAGATGTATATTTTTGACTATGGACACCCTCTTATATGGGAGGTGATTTTCCTAGGTCATCACCTCTTCTTTATTTTGTAAAAATATTCTCTTGATAAACTCTTTCTCTTGATTTGGTTAGAGTTTGACTCCTTCATTGCGAGATTCCTCTTCCTCTTCATCGCCAGGGGGCTAGATGATTGAATCTTTGGTCCCTCTTTTTCTTTAGAAGATGATATTTTATCCTAAGCACTCCTCTATGGTGGGGGTCTTGATGATAAGATCTCTTCCTCTTTGAGGATCCTTTTTCCATATGGGACATATCCATTTCATGATTATTTATGTTCTTAGAAGTAAGGGTCAATACTCTTTGCTAAGGATATAGTGTATATTGTTGTTAAACTGGATATCTCCTTACCTGTGAAGTAGGTATCCTCTTTCTCTTCCTTATCCTTCCTAGTGGGTAGTCATGATAAGGAGGGGGAATATATAGGGTCTCCCTTATACTATATTTTACATTAGTTTATATTTTACAACATGCTAAATCCTTGGAAGGTAACGCACATAAGTTGCTAAATCCTAAAGAGACACACATTTTTATTTTTATTTTTTGCTAAATCCTCCGAAGGTAATGCACTTAAGTTTCTAAACCCTGAAGAGATACACATTTTTAAATTTTACAATATACTAAATCCTTGGAAGGTAATGCACATAAGTTGCTAAATCCTAAAAAATAGACGCATTTTATACTTTCCATAGTGATACAAGAAGGTGGATCTATGGATATTTTGAAAGCCGTCAGAAGACGCATTACAATTACAAAGCATAGTTTATGGGTGAACCTATTGGGCTCTCCCTTTTTGGTGATTTATGGTAAGGTGGCAATCTTACTAGGTGAGGTAATCACTTTCTCTTCTCTCTCTTTCGCTTTCATGCTAGTAGGATTAGATCATGAAGCTATGTTATCTGTAGTGTTTCTCTTGTCTTATGTAATCATGTATGTTTTCTATGATTAATTACTCTTTACTTCCATATCTTTATGCATGTATGTTGAGTTAGAATCCTTGGTCTGGGGGCTCATGTCCTTGACTTAGTGATGTTCTACCGCGTTGCAATCCACCAGAGTCTTTCTTCTCACTTTACTGCGAGTATGTTCGATTTCCATACTCTCGCTAAAGTGGGGGCTTAATGTATCATCTTAAAATGGAAGCACTTCCATGTTAAGAACATTTATCCCTCCTTAGGGGATGTTTTTGACCACCATCACATTGTCCTTTCATTTCTGTATCCTCTCCTGCTTCTGTGTCTATTTAGGACCCTAATTGGGCCTCTCCAGGCACCTTCCATCCCAACTGGCATGTTTTCCAGGGGTCCTGACCCCTGGTTCAAGGTTGACCTTGACCTTGACCTGGGTCCCCCTTTCAAATTTGGAAGTTTGTCAGCTGCCGAAGGTCATCAAAGATTCATTTCCCTCTTCCAGGTTGGATTTTTTGGGTTCTGAGGCAGAAAATATTAAATTATATTTAACATAGGTCCTCTTTTATGGGCATGGGTCTAATTTGAATTTAATTCTCCTATGTTGGCCTCTCTAGAAGATTGTGCCCTAGTTTCATATAAAAGGAAGTTTTCTCCTCTCATTTTCTCCAATCACTAACCATCAATCATAAGTCATATGAAGTAAGCAAAAAGTTCAAGCATCCATTGTTGTACATGTTCTCAAGCTTTCCAAGTATTCAAGTCTTCTTCTCAAGAATTCAATTTCTCCATTGAAGATCAAGGATTCAAGCTTTCAAGCCTTTGAAGGGATTTGGTTCAAGCATTCAAGATTTATCATTCAAAACCCTCGATCTATCCATCATGGTGGAGTGATCTTCCTTCAAGATTCTTTTGTGCATCTTCAAACATTCATTCATTTTCCCTTCTAGGTGGAATCCAAGCATACACTCATGAAGGTTTATGGCTTCTAATTGAGTCCAAGCTTTCATATTTACATACTTGTTTACATTCCAAAACACAATTGCATATCTATTGAATATCATAGCTTCAGGATTAGATTTATTTCTACTACTTTCTAGCATTCTTTATTTCATTATTGATTTCAAGGTTAATTCCTAAATGGGGCTTTGACTAAGGAAAACCCCACCCCCCCAACAAAGAAAACCATTTTTCTTGTAGGTACAGGTTTGGAACAGCGGATTAGGACAAATATTTGGATACCCTTTTCGGCAAACTTCTGGGATCCGAAAGCGGAATTTTAGTCTGAGACTTTTTTGGTCGATTGTGACCTAGGGTGCAATTGGAAATTCTGGAAAATGGTGACATTGACTTGAGGGTACAAATTAGAACTATCTCAAAATGGAAAAATATTTCTGGGTTTTGTCCGTCTCTACGTTTCTATTCCAAATCTGCTCTCAGATTTTCCAGATACTCAACACAGGCTTCAGAAAAAAACATTCTTCGATCTGCAATATTTCAAGGTTAGTGCATTTCTCCTATTCAAGATGAAGATAATCTAAAATACATTTCAAATTAATCAATCAAACACGGGTACTTAAGATCTTCCTTCCTTATTCTTATTTCTAAATGATTGATTTGTTTATGCATTGATCCTTCCTCTTGGGTTAATCAACTTGGATCTTTTAGTTACATATCTAAGGATAGAAGGAGAGCATCTTATGTACCCCCATAACATATTTAAATGTAAGGGATTTTATGTTAAATGAACACACCACCATTCTAAACATTTATTTTATTCTTTACAGTAATTTGGCTTCAAGTGGAGAAAAATAAGGCTCCCACAAGGGTAGAGCCCAACTTGTATGGTTTCTCATGGCTCCTGGTCTTTTTCTTTCTCTCTGCATGTTTTCTAGGTCTTGTTTTAGCCTTGTTTATATCTTGAAAACCCTCCATGGTTTTAAAAGCCTGTAAATTCATGAAAAAACCTAAGTTCTTGGTGGCCCAGTCTAATTCTTCATTACTTTTCCATGCCACTTAAGTTCTTATTTTTGTCATGTGCGCATTAACCTTTCCTTGTTTATCTCTTAGTCGCGCAACCCGAGCAGAATATTCTATATCATTCAGCAACTTTGAGATTACCTTAGTTGCGTAATATCAAAAGGAAACAAAATATTCTTATTTGATATGAAGACTTAGCACGAGCCGTTGTTTCAGATCTTGATCATGTGTTGTGCATGAAGTCTCATAATGAAACCAGAGTTAGTCAAAGTATTTTGAGATTCAACGACTTAGTCTATCTCGTGATCTCCTGAAAAACTTAGAGTTTAAGTCGGGTTTGATTTTTCCTTTCAGTCGCGTAATCTCTGAAAGGAATCAAAGTTAAGTTATTTCTTATGAGACTTAACACGGGCTGTCGATACAGATCAGATCCCATGGCTTGTGCTAGATCTTGTGATTAACCAAGGGTCAAGGAATTCATTTGGAGATTTTAAGATTACTTTAGTCGCGTTATCTCGTAATGTGACTCGAAGTTAAAGTATGGTTTGATTTTTTCCTTAGTCACGTGATTGCCAGTTGATCTTGGGGTTAAGTGAAATATTATGAGACTTAATGAGAGCTGTTGATTCAGATCAGATCTTGTGGTTTGCACTAAGTCTTGAGACAACGTCAAAAGTAAAAAAAGTTTAGGAGATTACAAGTGAGGCGTTGATTCAAATCTAATCTTGTGGATGGCGTGAAGTCTCGTGATAAACTCTGGGGTTAGAAAATGATCTCATGACTTCGAGTTTTCTTTCAGTCGCGTGATCTCCAGATTGACTAGGGTTAAAGTTAAGTTAGATAAAGTTAAAGATATGCCCGTCAAATTAAGACATGAGTCTTCATTACAAGTTTGATCTTGTGACTGGCGTAAAGTCTCAAAATAAACCCTTGAGTTACCTTTACATCTAGTGACTTAGTGTTTCCTTCAATCGCTGAATCTCAGAATGAACCACGGTCAAGGAAGTTGATGTCAAGTTCATTTTAGAGTTAGTTAAAGATGGAATCATGGTCGTTGATCAGTATCAAATCTTATGGCTTTTTCTAAGTCTCTAAATTAAACTATGGTTAGGCCGGATGCTTGGAGCTTGTGAGTTTTCCTCTGTCACATAATCTCAGAACGAATCAATGTTTTAGTAAGGTTAAGTCAGGATCATGTCATAGTTTATAACGATAGAAGATGAGCCATTGATCAAGATCAGATCATATGGATGGCGTGAAATCTCAGAATAAACCCAGGGGTTAGAAAATCTTCTCATGACTTAGAGGTTTCCTTTATTCGTTGAATCTCCAGATAGATCATAGTTGCATCAGCTGCAGTAAAGTTAAAGTTCAGAGTTTGTAAGGATGAATTATGTATCATTGATCAAGTTTTGATCTCATGGTTGTCTCCTAATATCGCAATCATGATAGAATATTCCATATCATTCAGTGACTTTGAGATTGCTTTAGTCACGTGATCTCGAAAGGAAATGGAATATGCTCTTAAGACTTAGAGATTTGGCGCAGACCGTGGATGTGTTTTCAATTGAATGGTTGTCTCGCGATCTCATAATAAAATGAAATATTCTTCTATGGCCTGGAGATTAAGCGCATATCATTGATCTTAGGTTTGATCTTGTGGTTCTCGTGAAATCTCATGATAAACTAAGAGTTAAGAAAATAATCTAGTGACTCAGAGACATAAAGGTGGTCAGTTACCTAGGGTTAAAGATGAGTCAAAGCCGAGTTAGGGCTAAGTTTTGAGACTAAAGTAAAGACCGATCAAGTTCAGTTTGATCATATGGATGGCATAAAGCCTCAATGCAAAAGTGCTCAAAATCTAATGATCAAGGCATTGCGCCGAGATGAAATGTGGCACCGATGATGTCAAGGGTCCCGGGTTGAAAAGATAAAATAAAGACACAACAAGTAAAGAAAATCTGAAGGTCGGCATAATCCCTCGATGGCCAAGATGAAGATGTTTAATATTTAAGGCATTGCGCCAAGATGCCACGTGTCTATGATCAGATCTGAGTTCAAAAATAGAATAAAGATAGAGATAAAGATCAACGACTGTGTTTTAAAAGGAAAGCAAGTCTTTTTCTGGGTCGTTGATACAGACACTCGCGCCACCTGTGATCATTATGTTCAAATATTCAAATATTCAAATCTGATTTAAGGGTTTTCATAGTGGTGGCATGGCCTTTCAAGTCTCAGATAGGGCAGATGGATCAACCGAGTTCTCTGCTTGAATTTATGATGATGGGAGATGCATTCATAACTATATCTGATATCTGAGATATTTTACCAAATGTATTTATGGCATACTTGACTATTTTAGGGTTTCTAGATTGTTTAATTGAATATCTTTTTTAAACCCTAATTCTTCCCTAACTGATCAATGGATTGACTCCTGAGCTTGTGTGCTAGGGGAGGTTGTATATAAGTAGTTTTAGAATCTTTTTTATCTAGAGGATTTTCAACTTATGCAAGATTTTCTGTGGTATTCTATCTACCCTCAGGTTTTCATTTGCTTGTAATTTCTCATTGAATTCCAGATTATGCAAAGGATTTTTGTGATATTTTCTCTAACCCTGGGCCTTCTTGTCTGTATTTCTCTTATCTAAATTATAATATAGTTGTTGATATTAGAGAAATCTTAGAGTTCTTGAGCCCTCTTTCTTTGTGCACCTTTGTGCACTATTGTGAATGATTTGACTTAGATGATCTTGTGGATATTGTTTAATCCCGTGCCATTTTGTCTCATTCCTGTGCCTATTTGCTAGAGTGGATGTTTGTTTGCAGGTCATAGTCTGTGTCTATTTTGTTGAATATGCTATTGTTTGTAAAATATTCTCTTTCCCTGAATAACCTCTTTTCATTTCAGACCTTTCCATGAAATAATTATGCAAGCCTATTCAGGAAGTTGTGTTCTACTAGATTCAAGATTTCATGCTAGTTTTGGTCATTGTGTTATGATTCATGTTACCTTCGATGTATCACCTAGTAGGATAATTTTCTTTTTAGTCATTTCCCTTCAGTTATCCTTCTATCCCTTTTCCTTCCAAGTTTACTTTCATGTTCAAAAGAAAATAAGGTGATTATCCAAAAGGAACCGGCCTAGAATCTGGAGGCTTCACTTTAGTTAGCAGAGGTCCCACAACCTAGAAGTGATTCCCATGTTATACTAGATTGTTAGGCTCAAGCGCTTAGTAGGGTGCAAAATTTAGTGTATAACATATACACATAAAATTAATTTATATAATAAATAGAAGGTTTTCAAGTTATAAGTATAAAGATAAAATCTCTCTCTCTCTCTCTCTCTCTCTCTCTCTCTCTCTCTCTCTCTCTCTCTCTCTCTCTCCCCTTATTGAAAACATAACACGAGCATATTGGTAAAGCAATATTATATCTTCCTAATTCAAAGGTTTTATTTCAATCATGCTTAGACCCCTGCGAGTGAAGGCATAGTTGATTTAAATTTATCACTTCTCAATTTAAACTTTTGTTGTGTAGACACTATCACTTACTAAACCCAACCAATTTACCTCACACACTAAAATAATATATAAAATAAATAGACCAAATTTTTTCTTACTAACTTTCCACACTTCTTCAGCATACCCATTGCACACCAAGGTGCAATTGCTAGTTGTAATAAAATTCATGAAGTGAAGTTTGACAACTACAAAACTATTTTTAGTAATTTCACAATTTGGGTGCTAAAATTAAGTAGTGAAGCATCATGTATGTTGTTGAAGGGTCCCATATGAGTTGGTTGGTGAATGTAGACACTTACCTTGGCATATAAGCTACTATGAAAGCATTCCAAGTCAAAGGTGTTGTCTATTATTAGTATAGAGATTATTTTTCCTATCCACAATTCATTAGGATATTTTCAAAAGGTTCCCTTAATTTCTATGCAAAAGTTTTTGTGGCATACTATGGCTTGATGGTACATTGTTTTTGGGAAATAATTTGTAGTATTATTCTCTCATTTCTATATAACTTGGAAGCATGAAATAGCAATTTCATGAGTTTTTTTTTTGGGGACATAGATCCTATTAGAATGCTATCAAATTGAAGTGAGTTAGAGTGTTGTATATAACATTTATGCTTGAAAATTAATACTTTCTTGGACCTCTCTTTGATTGTGGAGTTTTCTTAAAATATAATTTTTAGTGTAAATGTGATGTTATGTGTTTCCTTATAATAGTTTACTTATTCTCATATTTTGGTTTAAGCTACCACATTTAATTAGTAATGTGTAATCCACTATTAAGAAATTAATTTCAAATTTTCATTCACTCAAATATTTTTTATTGTAAACTTTGTTTACCTTATATATCAACAAAGTCTTCCTTTAACCTATAATAGATATAACACCTTCATATCATACCTCCAATATATAAATCAAATTTCTTTTAACACATCATAACTCTTACATATATTAATACATAGATATCAAAGAAATGAAATCATATACATTTGATTGATTTTATTATTACATTTACAATAATGGTTTTTTAATTTTATTATTCCATTCTTACTGATTGTATTTAAATAGTTTCTTAAAAATTTAATTTAAGAAATAAAGTAATTAGTCAATGA
>MU225585.1:153727-166256 GCA_018584345.1 Thuja plicata | reverse complement strand
ATGCAATTTTGGATCTATCATAGACATACACATGTAAACTAGCAATGAGGCCTTGAAATTGACTGTCACCCATTTCATGAGGATTATGTGCTTTTAAAGTGAAGTTTTAATCAGAACTAAGCATGTCAATTTCTTTGATTACAATGATGTTTTAAGATGATACAATGGGAACTGAAGAGCGTAAAGAGCACAAGAAGATATGTAAGAGCATAATTATCTCTGCATTGTACATAAGGGTTGTCATTGCATAACATACTATGAAAATTATTATCAATTCATCGAGTAAGGCCTTTGTTATTCTGGCACCAATCAAAATTGCTCTCTCCAACTCTATTCTGTAAATTTTTTAAGACACATCAATTAAACACCCAACAAAAATGATTGATATAACAAATGCATATGATATTTGACAATTCTTGCTTGATTACAAATGTCAGTGAAAATAATGTGTGGTATATAGACTTTGGATGTTCTTCACATATGACATCTAATGAGCATCTATTTGTGAATTTGGATCAAAAGCATCAAAGTACTCTAATACTAGGAGATAATAATTCTCATGGACAAATACTCAAAAATAATTTTTTTTTGTTGGACAAATGTTAGAGAAAAATTATCAAGTGACTTTTGAAAGGTCAACTACTTAAGAGAATGAAAAAAAAAATCAAAACATAAAAATGATAGAAATTAAACAGTGAAAAGTGGTAAAAGGGTGACTCAGTCTTCCGAGGCTATCGAACCCAAAACTAGCAGGAAGAAACTAAATTCGAAGTAATACTTGGAGATCTTGAAATGTAGAGAAAAATGTATACAATTCCATATAGATGGGAATCAACTCTCTCTAGAGGTTCATCCTTATTATAGGCAACCTACAACTTAAGGTTGATCTCATGTTTTACATGATAGTTGAGTTGAAAGCTTAGTTAGGGTGTGATCCTTCATGACAACAACTATAATCTATTTGTACAATACTTATCCAAATTTGTAACTAGGTATCTTGACCTGGTTGTGGTTGCAAATGTTCCAAATTAAACACTATCTCATAATGGAGTTAAGCATGCATTTTAAAATTACCTTCATTATGAACCCTCGATCAACGAGAAACTATGAGATTATTTTGTATGGCTCTCTATTCAAGTTTTTTTTTTATTAATTATGTTGAGAAGCCTAATCTACAAGGAAATGCTATACGAGCTCAATACATAAGACAAACACAATCAAGAGTAAAGAAAGCAGATAACATGAGCATGTTTCCATTTAGAAGATTTCATGCCATTTTAGAATTTATAAAATACCTTCTCAGAAATATGTGTTTGAACTCCCATCGAGGTTTAATAGATAATTAATGATATGTTTTACTGGTTTTCAGAGAAGAAATATATGTAGTGAAGATATCACAGTTTCTGAATAATTAAAAACCTGGCACCAACTTGTGACACCTTTAAAAAATTAAATCTAAATAAATTGTAAATTTTCTTATATTTCTTAAAGTTTGAACTAAACAGTCTTGTATTTCATTCTTTAGACCTAAAATTAAAAGAAATATGAGAACATGAAACAATATATGTTGGAAATGCTAAGTTTTCATCTGGTTAATAAAGAGTTCACTCATTGGGTAAACTATGCAATTAGTGATCAACTCTCACCATGAATAAAAAGCCATAAATTTATACAACCAATTGTTTATGTATTTTAAAATTATATAAAAAGTACTATTCTATTATTTATATATATGTATATATAGTAAATTAAACTAACGTATCTTTTATGTCTAATATATTAAATTGTATATTTTTCTATCGGCTAACCCTTGCACCTCATTTTGGTGCAAGCTCTAGTTATAATTATTTATGCACAAATTTGGATCACTATTAATTTTGATAGATCTTTGTTCACAGTAGTTCACGTACCATGACCTTAGTGCTTGTTTAAGATTGTAGAATGCTTTCTCTAATCAACATTCTAGACATCATTCTTCTCGCTTCACAAAATTTTTAGGTTGAGCAAGATAAATTTCGTTTCTCAAATCACCATTCAAAAATGTTTGCCCATCATTCATTTTATGTAAATCCCAACTAAGTAGCAATTGAAATTGTAAGATTAATAGTTTTTATTTCAGTTATATGCCTAATACTATTGATCTCTAATAGGGTCACACTTAAATAAGGGTAGTCGGGAAGCTTTGCATATGGGGGACCTGATGCGCTATGTAGAGCAACCTTGCGCTATGCAGAGCAACCTTTGGGATTTTGGAAGTTGACTCTTCATGTTTCATTTTAGGGGAAGGGAAAATAGGGAAAATTGGAAAATGACTAACCTAAGGCGATTCACCAAAGCTTTCACAACCTTATAAGCCTCCTTTCAGAATAATGTAACAAGAACAAGGAACCCCAAAATATTGGGCACATATGGCCATGGACTCTTCATTGTTGGAGAGAGAACACAATGCAAAAGTTAGACGAATATAGCGCAAGATATTTAGATCTCTCTATGAGAAGCACCTGTTAAGGCCCAAAAGTACCGTTCCTTTTATCTCACAAAATGAGCCATTCAGTATGAATCTTGTTCACCGACTGGCATATTATAGCTTCAGAGCATAAGCATCATAGATACCTAAAAGAGTGTAAACATGGCTCAACATAATATACATCCATGATGAAATTATAAAAGCTTGAAAATAACAAATGATAGCAATGTCACTCTGAAATGACACAAAGCTTAATTTTTTTTTTAAAACCAAATAAAACACAGTAAAAGAAAATCTAGGCATAGTCCAAAGTGTTTCCTCTAGTGACTAAGGTCAAATAATGACACAACAACTATTTTCTAACTGTTCTTCTAAAGTAGTGAACAAAAGACTATGCAAGAGCTCCTCTTGAAAGAGATTCTGGTAGAACTCAAGAATTTCTTATTACAGTGTACCCTTGGGCTTATATATTGAAAATATTCACCTGAGCTGAAATTAATAAATATGGTTGAAAAGGGTCTCTACAAATTTGGCACATGTAGAAAAAGTGGTGCTCTGACAAGGTTCCTACGAAGACGACTGCAAACTGGAAAGGCAGTGTGTCTTTTTAAAAGTTGAATGCCTCAAGATGTTCTATTGTATGAAAAAAAATTCTTTTCTTTGGAGGATGCAGGCCTCATGACATCCTCGAATAATGTGAACATAGATTGGCCATGTGTCACACGAGCATGAGCTCTTGTAGGTTCCCTTCTTAAACCTTTGTTGAATTTGTATGGTGCTGACATATGGCAAGCCAATGGGCTTACTTGAAGATTTATTTTGAGCACCTTTCGGATGAAGTAGGGTACCGAAATGCCCCCATTGCAAAGAGGAGGTTGTGGACTTATTGGAAACAATGCCAATTTGCTATACCAACTTCACGGTGGCATAACTTTTGGATTGTTGTTTGGAATTTAGAATAACATACACCATTACAAAGGTCTTCAAGAGATCTAATTTTAATCCCTTAGCATGATGCCTTCAACAAATTGTGTTAAGGGACAACTGATACTTTCGACCCCAACTTCTACTCCAAAGGCCTCTAAAAATGCAAATTACAAAAACATAGAAAAATACCAATTTTTTTTCTCATTCCTGCTCACTTTGTCACTATCGCACTACTTCATATCTTCTTTAGGACACTTATAAATTTGTGGTAGATAACATCTACATAATTGGCGACTCACAAGGGATCTTGACCTGCTAAGAAGGAACCTCAAAATCTCTAGTTAAAAAACCAAAACCTTATCCATTGGGCATAAAGTCATGAAAATGGAAGCCATAACAATAGACGTGCCTCAAAAAATAAGAGGGGACACAAAAAATTGTGCAAGAGTGCATTCAGAGGAAATGTAAAACTAAAACATGCATTCTCTTAAGGAGAATGTACATGTGCAACAACACTTCTTGAAAATTAACAACTAACCTAACCTATCCTACCCTAATCTAACCAACAAGGGAGATATTAAACAAAACCATTGACTAGATTATTAAAATAACTACCCTTTCTGACTAGGTAATTATGCTCTTCATGTTTGTGGGTAACCAGCCATGAGAAGAAGTGATAGGCATACCAAAGACTGTAGGAATACCCCCAAATGTCAAGAACAAATAAGTTCTCCCATGCTTAAGTTCTGACTTCTTGGGAAAGATAGACCTACACCTCTTTATGTTCACCTTCATGCTTAGAAGCTAGCATGACAAGGGGAAACATGTAGATCTGAGCTAGATGTCTAAATGGACATCTTCTTGAAGGCTTTGCTACCTTGATCTCTTTCTATCCATCAAGGGTTGGTGCTAATGATTCCTCAGATAGCATAGAGACCTCCTCTTGATGTTGCATCTCATAGCTTTTCAATTCATGAGTCATCGACCCAAAATCAATGGACGAGTAGATGACATCAAACTCAACCAAGAAGTTGTCTTCTTCATCAATCTCCTCCATGATTCCTTTTAGGCCATGAAACAATGCAGATTGAGGAATAACCAGATGCAGATTGGTCTATTTATCTTCAAGGACATGAGTGTCCTAGAGATATTCCTTCTACTTCTCCACAACAACAAAAGAGGGTAGATCTTTCCATTTGTTCTTTATCTACAGAGAGGATTCATGGAATACAACCTTCTCAATATCCTCTTTGAGCTCCTCATTATTCTCGAGCTCTGATTATTTTTCTTCTTCTTCTTCAACTGCTTCTACAACAAGCAACTTACATTACAAGAAATGCCTACTATTATCTTCTTCAAACTTTTGCTTGTTTCTAATGTTGGAGTAGAGCTTGGTAAGAAAGCTTCTCTTGCTACTAGGAATGTTCACGGTCCTCCTCAATATCTCTTATCTATTATTGAAAATTTGACATTTGTCTCTAACACTAATTTTTTCCAAGATTATCATATTTTGATGCTGGATGAGAGGATGTACATGTTGATGGGGAGCATACTAAGCCTCTTGTGGCTGTTGCTAAGAATATGCAAGCTGCATATGATGATATGGAGCGAAACATAAAGCATTTATACTGGATATTTCTAGAAGGGAGGTGAAATACTTCTATTTTAATGGAAGGGAGGGGGAAAGATGTGATGTGCATAATATCCCTCCATGTTGAAGCATAAGAAAAAATGGAAGTATATTTATATGATGCTTCAAATAAGAGCGGAAGATCTCCTCGAGATAGAGAACTAGGTATATACCAATAGAGTCACTCGAATAATTTGAACTACAAAGTCGCTAGGTTCTCCAAACGTGTCTAGCTTAAAGGCTTAAAATACTTAAGAATGAACCAAATCTTCAGCTATGAAAGTCCTGTCCCACCAGGTATGCTAGAAACAATTGTTGATTCCTATTAGGCTTAGGCCTAAATAAGGATAGTTAGAAAGCTCTGCATATGAGGGACCTGATCTACTATATAGAGAAACCTCGAGGGTTTTGGAAGTTGACTCTTCGTGTTTTATTTTAGGGAAAGGGGAAACAAGGAAAACTGAAAAATGAATAACCTAAGCCAATTCTCCAAAGATTTCACAATCCTCTGAGCTATTGATCCCTAATACACTCATGCCTAAATAAGGGCAGTTAGGAAGAGTTGCATATGGGGGGCCTAATGCACTATGCAGAGCAACCTTTGGGATTTTGGATGTCGGCTCTATATGTTTTGTTTTAGGGAAAGGGGAAACATGGAAAAATTAGGGAATGACTAACCTAGAAGTCAATACGTGAAAGCCTTCACAACCTTCTAAGCCTCCTTTCAAAACATAGTAACAAGAATAAGGAGAACCAAAATATTGGACACAAAACACCATAGAATCTTCATTGTTGGAGAGAGAACAAAATAAAAAATTTATACTGATGAAGGGTACTCTCCTCAAGTGTTTTTTCTCACTATTCCTTTTCTATTGAAACTTGAGTCCTGAAGGCCCAACTTCTGGAAACCATAACTTTTGAACTATTGAGTCAATTGGTTATTATGACCTCATTACAAAAATGTCACAAAGCACTCTACACCTTATGCAAGAAAACCATAAGCTGATCAAAGTTTGACCCCTTTTCGGAGCATCTAAGGCTTTCAAAACTGAGTTCAAAGCTTTTGTACCACCTCGCAAAAACAAAAAATGCAATATGGTCACAATTAGACTTGACCTTATTGGCATAACTGATGAAGAAATAAGTTAAGATGTTAGGGTATGTTTTTAATGCAGATCTAATGATAGGTTGATCAATTATGATGTTGTCCTTTATGTCAACTTAGTGTTTGTTGGTTGACAGTGTACCTGTTATGCTGATGTATATTAACGAGGTTAAATTTAGAGTTATAGTAATAACTAGAAGGTGCAATCGTAAAAAAAGCTTAAGTGATGTCTCTAGATACTATATCTATGATCACATAGGCTGATCTTATGTATTGTGTGAGTTATGATTAATTTAAGGTTGACAGGTTAATAAGAAGAACATGATGTAGCACAGAAGAATGATTTGACATTTGTGTCAACTAATTTTGGATTCGGATGTTTTGGTCATGATATGTTTATCTGGACTATTTTATGAGGTTGTGGTTGCGAATGCATCATGATTTCATCATCAGAAGACCAAGTTTTAAATGAAAAAATGTTGTTAAGAAAAGAGTTAGAGATGTTATTTAGAATATTTAGTCAGATCCTTAACCAATGATGATGCATCATGATGAAGTAAGTATTTATGTGTCCTAGGGATTGTGGTGAATTTATTATTTGATGAGGATTGATAAGTTGACATTTTCTATGATCATTATGATCGGATTTATTGGAGGTTGCACAAGAAAATTGAAGAAGGTATTTTGGTTTGAATTTTCTTTGTCAAATATATGTGTGGTGGATTTGTTGGTAGACCTGGGTTTGTTAGAAAGTGTTCTAGATTTGTAACACATTTTAGGGTTTTTATATTGAGCTAGAAAGATTGTAAAACATTAAAAATTGTAAGGTGTTTAATTTCCCTAATGAACTTGTAATGTATAAATATGTAAAATAATGAAATGTACACGTATAGATCATGGAAGAAGAGGGGCGATCGAGAGAAGAGAGAAGAGAGAAGATTGTTTGTATGTGAAGAAGAGATTGAGCTTGAACTGGATCTGTACTGGTAGAGAGTACTATTTTCTTAGATCATTTACTTGTTGATTGCTAAAAACTTCATCAATCTAAATCTCTTAACCGGGTAGATCCCAACAGGTTTGAATTGTAAATCCTTTAACTAGATGACTTTTTAATTAGGGTTTGAAATCCTTTAATCAGGTTACACCTAATAGGGTAAAGCTCCTAACAGGGCTAGATGTAAATTTCTTGACCAGGTGACTCCTAACAGGGTCTTTCTCTTAATCAGGGATTTTGTAATCTTTTAACAGGGCTAAGTTCTTTACCGGGCATACTTTAGAAGAGTGAAATTTTTAGCAGGTTCCATCCCCACACGTGGTTTTTACCCAGTTGGGTTTCCACGGGAAAAAAATTGGTGTTATAGTGATGCATTGTTGTGGATGTTTATTCTTATTGTTTAGTTTTTCATGCAATGAATTCTTATTGATGCAAATGGTTAATGAAAATTTGGAATTGTTAGATTACTGATTCACCGCCCTCTCTCAGTAATCTTGGACCTGATAATACTAACAATTGGCATCAAGCCTTGGTCCTCTTTGTGGAAAGATTAAAAACTTGAGGAAAAGATCAAATGATGAGGAAGGATCCTCCCAAGTTCTCTAAGGATAACTACCTCTTATGGTGTGATCGAATGCAACTATATCTAAAAGGTATGGGATCTCAGTACTGGATGCATGTCACAAATAGGTATATCGCTCCTGAGCTAGAACTCTCACTGCAGATGAACTGAAGGAACAACATGAGAATACTCAAGCACATGAAGCCATTGTAAGTACACTATCTAACATTGAATATGTTTATGTTTGTGGATTAGAGACTACCTATGATGTCTGAAAAAGTTGAAACTTATCTATGGTGGAGATATTCATATGAAGAAATATAAAGAAGATAGTCTTAGAGGAAAATATGATGACATGAAAACGGTAGAAGTAGAGAAAATTGCACAATATGGCCTAAGACTAAAAAAAGTGGTTAGTTCTATTAGAGGTGCTGGTGGAACTATTAAGGAAGATACTATGGTAGTAAAATGTTAAGAACTTTATTGCTTTCTTATGCCATTAGAGTGTCTTCTATAAATGAGATGAGAACATTTAATAATGTTAATATAGATGGAATGATCAATAAGCTCACTAAATTTAAGTTAAACAATTTTGATAACAGTATTCCAAGATTTGAAGCATCTTTCAAAGCATCGGTGTGTAATGTGCCAGCAAGGAAAGCTAAGGAAACATGTCATGATTCTGATTATATGGAAAGTTATGATAGGGAACTTGAAGCTGTCTTGGAAGAAGAAAGGAAACAAGGAGAGCTTGAAGCTCTACTATCAAAGAGACTACCTAGAGGGACTGGTAAGTACAAAGGTAAAATTCCATTGAAATGTTTCTCATGTAATAACATTGGACATATTGCTGCTAGATGTCAAAATGGTGAAAAAAAAGATAAGTTTAGAAAGTGTAAAGGAAAGGAGAAGAAAAAATGCTTTTGTTGCAATGGATGAGGATGAAGAATCGAGAGATAATGAGGAAGAAGAGTTTGTGTTTGTTGCACTCAAGGAAGATCCATCAGAAGGAAAAAAAAGGCACTGGTTTCTCACTTAAGAAAAAAATGATGAATGAGTTAAATAAATAATGGTTGCTCACATCACATGATCGATGATAATAGTAAACTCATTAAACTTGATGAGCTTGATGGCTGTGTAGTAAGGTTTGGTAATAGTACACCTTGTCTGGTTAAAGGTAAAGGCACTATTTCTTTGAATGGTAAGAGTAACACAGATGATGTTTATTATATGGATGGTCTAACACATAATATCTTAAGTGTGGATCAACTAAATGATAAGGGTTACCAAGTGGAATTCAAAGGATGTGTATGGAGAATACTTGGAAGCTCAAGTGATGATATTGCCACTGGTAGGAAGACTAGAGGTAATTTATTCCATCTGAATACTAATATGAACATTTGTTTGGTTGCAAATGTTGAAGATAGTTGGATATGGCATAGAAGCTTTTGTCATGTAAACTTTGATAGTTTGATCAAATTAAGTAAGACTAATGTAGTTAGAGGATTACCCCAATTAGTCAAACTAGACAACATGATGTGTACATAATGTTAGTTGGATAAGTTAACTAGTTATACTTTCAAAAGAAAATCTTTTTTTCTGGAAGCATACTTGATTTGGTGCATACTGATCTTTGTGGGACTATAAGACAAATACGTTATCAAGGTAAAAGATATTTTATACTATTTACTGATGACTATCCTAGAATGATGTGGGTAACTTTCTTGAAGGAGAAGTTTGATGCATTCCAGAAATTCAAAGAATTCAGATAACTAGTTGACAAGGAATTGGGTAAGAGTTTGAAATGTTTAAGATCTGATAGAGGAGGTGAGTTTACTTTTGCATACTTTGTTAAGTATTGTGAAGACAATGGAATCAAGAGAAAAATGTTTGCACCTAGGACTCCACAACAAATTGGTGTTGCAGAGAGAAGGAAAAGAACCATAGTGGATGGTGCAAGGACTATGTTGATTAAAGGAGATATACTGAAGATGTATTGGATAGAAGAAATCAAGACTACTATTTACACACTGAACTAGGAGGAAGTAAAGCAAGGAACAATTAAGACACCTCAGAGATATGGTATGGTCACTCACCTAATGTTAAATATTTTAAATTCTTTGGCAGTAGATGTTACATTAAGAGGGATGACATGACACTGAAAGGTTTGGTCCTAAATGTGATGAAGGCATTTTCTTGGGTTATTCTACTAAAAGAAAAGCCTATAGGTTTTTCAATAAGAGAACTAACAAGATGATTGAGAGTGAAAATGTAAAGGTGGATGAATACCCTAAGAAATCTAGTGATTCAATCAAGAAAGTGATAGAGGATGATCGAGAGATTGACTATATTGAATCGAAAGTGCATGGACCTACAGATGAAAACAATGTGGGAGAAGTGATTCAATCGGTAGAAGAAGAAGATCCTAGACTTGAACTGGTGATAGTTAGTGTATCATCTTAAAATGGAAGCACTTCCATGTTAAGAATGTTTAGCCCTCCTTAGGGGGTGTTTTTGACCACCATCACATTGTCCCCTCATTTTTGCATCCTCTCTTACTTCTGTGTTTGTTGAGGACCCTGATTGGGCTCTCCAGACACCTCCCATCCCAACTGGCATGTTTTCCAGGGGTCCTGACCCCATAGGTCAAGGTCGACCTCGACCTTGACCTAGGTCAAGGATGACCTTGACCTTGACATGGGTCCCCCTTTCAAATTTGGAAGTCTGTCAGCTGTCGGAGGTCATCAAAAATTCATTTCCCGCTTTCAGGTCGGCTATTTTGGGTTTCAAAGTGATGATTCTTAAACTATATTTAATATAGGTCCTCTTCTAGGGGAATGAGTCTAATTGGAATTTAATTCTCCTATGTTAGCCTCTCTAGAAGATGGTGCCCTAGATTCATATAAAAGGAAGTTTTTCTCCTCTCATTTTCTCTAAGTCATACTAAGCACAATCTATGCAAGAAGCAATCCTAAATGAGCTCTAAGTACAAAAGTGATAATTTAAGCATCCATTGTTCTACATGTTCTCAAGCTTTCAAAGTGTTCAAGTTTTCCTCTCAAGCATTCAAGTTCTCCATTGAAGATCAAGGATTCAAGCTTTCAAGCCTTTGAAGGGATTTGGTTCAAGCATTCAAGATTCATCATTCATAACCTAGATCTATCCATCATGGTGGATAGATCTTCCTTCAAGATCCTTTGTGCATCCTCAATAATCATTCATTCTCTCTCCAAGGTGGATTACAAACATACAATCATGGAGGTTTATGGTTTCTAATTGAGTCCAAGCTTTCATGTTTACATACTTGTTTACATTCAAAATACAATTGCATATCTATTTGAATATCATAGCTTCATTATTAGATTTACTTCTCTACTTGCTAGCATTCTTTATTTAAATTATTGATTTCAAGGTTAATTCCTAAATCAGGGTTTGACTAAGGAAAACTCCTCCCCCCAACAAACAAACCATTTTTATTGCAGGTACAGGTTCAGAACAATAGATATGGACAGAGATTCAGATACCCTTTTCGACAAACTTCTGGGATCCGAAAAAAAAATTTCAGTCTAAGACTTTTTAGGTCGATTCTGCCCTAGGGTGCAATAAAAAATTCTGGCTAATGGTGACATTGACTTGAGGGTACAAATCAAAACTATCTCAGAACAAAAAAATATTTTTGGGTTTTGTTCCTCTCTACATTTCTATTCCAGATCCGGTCTTAGATTTTCCAAAAACTCAACACAAGCTTTAGAAACAACATTCTTCAAATTTGCAATATTTCAAGGTTAGTACATTTTCTCCTATTCAATTCAATTAAAGTTCTTAATATTTCTAAACCTATCACACACTCTCTTCTATAAAATAGGAATTAGGGTTTCTCTCTTTAATCCATATCCTTAATAGGTTAATTCATTTATGTATTGATCCTTTTTCTAGAGTTAATCAATTTGGATCTCCCCTTTGAGAAATTTGGGATTAAAAAGAACAATCCTACCCTCCTCCCACACATATTCAATAACATCACCTATAATCATCCATAAACAAAATTCTTAAAAATAAGATCTCTTATGTTATATTTTGGCCACACCACATTTCTTACCCTACACCTAGGTATGTGAAGATTAATCATTCTATTGATCAGATTATAGGTGATAAGAATGTAGGTATTCTAACAAGAAGAAAGCTTAACAAGAATACTTGTTTGATTTCCACGTATGAGTCTAAGACAGTGAAGGAAGAAATCAAGAATGAAGATTGGGTAAAAGCTATGGAAGAAGAACTTGATCAAATAGAGAAGAATAATATGTATGGGCACTTGTTCCTAGACCTAAAGATATAAATGTGATTGGTACCCAATGGGTTTTTAGGAACAAACTGAATAAAGATGGATATGTGATCAGAAAAAAAGGAAAGACTTGTGTGCAAGGGTTATGCACAAGAAGGAATATACTATGTAGATACTTTTTCTCTAGTAGCAAGATTGGAAGGGGTAAGAATTCTACTCGCTAATGATGCTTATAAGAAGTTTAAAGTTTTTCAAATGGATTTGAGTCAACCTTCTTGAATGAAATTCTTGAAGAGGTCTACATAGAAAAACCCGATGGTTTTGCATTGACAAATGACAAGGATATGGTATGCAAGCTACAAAAGGAACTCTATGGGCTGAAACAAGCTCCAAGCGCATGGTATGAAAGGTCACATTCATATCTTATTCAAATTGGTTTTAATAGAACAAGTGATGATAGTATTGTGTACCTAAAATTTGAAGGAGATAAGTTATTGTTAGTTGAAGTATATGTTGATGACATAATCTTTGGAGGAAATGATGAGATGCGTTTGTCTTT
>MU225585.1:65449-153677 GCA_018584345.1 Thuja plicata | reverse complement strand
TATATATATATATATCAGTCAATCCAAATATGTGAAAGAAGTTCTCAAGCATTTTGGTATGGATGACCCCAAACCAGTTGGAACCCCCATGGTAACAAGATGTAAATTGTTTAAGGAGGATGAATCTGATGCATTTGATGCTACTTTGTATAGATATATTATCGGTAAGCTACAATATATTATTCATAGAAGACTAGATATTTCTCAAGTGGCTGGTATAGTGGCTAGATTTCAATCAAATCCTAAGGAATCTCATATGGTTGCAATCAAGAGGATATTCAAATATCTAAAAGGGACAATTGACTATGGTTTGTGGTATGCTCGTGATGGAAATTTTTCTTTGAGTATATTTACTGATGCTAATTGGGTAGGAAATTTTGATGATAGAAAGAGTAAAAGTGGCGGTGCATTCTTTGTTAGTGAAAGGCTTGTGCCCTGGACAAGCAAAAAGAAAAATTGTATCTCACAATAAATTGCAGAGGCAGAGTATGTAGAAAAACTATAAATTGTACATAGGTTGCATGGATGAAGAAAATTCTTGAAGGCATCAACGAAAAGGTGACTGACTGATAACTATCTTTTATGATAACACAAGTATAATAAATATTTTCAATAATCCTATGATGCATTCCAAAACTAAGCACATTACAATTAAGTATCACTTTCTGAGAGAGCTGGTGAAGGAAAAAGAGGTGAAGTTGTCTTCACCAATCCATTACCTAAGGATACTTTTGAGTATCTTAGAGATAAGCTAGGGGTCATGCCCCTACCTGAAGAGAACTAAGATGTTTTAGATGCATCAATCCAGTGGATTTAATTTTATATCTTTCATCATGGATTGATGTTCAAGGGACTACTCCTTAGGGGGAGCAGTCGGAAAGAGATGCAGATGATGTATTGGGATTATTGCACCTTTGACATTGTTGTCAAAGGTGGAGAAGAGAATAAAAGAGTAAATATGAGGAGAAGAACATAAAAGAGTAAGGGGAAGAATAACTTGAGAATAAATGTGAGACTAGGAATAGAGAACATAAAAGATGTATCAACTTTTGTATGAAGTTAGTTTCTTGGTATTGTTTGTTTTGCTTGTTGGTGTTGCCATAAATTTCAAAGGGGGAGATTGTTGGCATAATTGATGATGAGATAAGTTGAGATTTTATGGTATGTGTTTAATTCAAATATGATGATAGGTTGATCAATTAAGATGTTTTCATTGATGTCAACTTAGTATTTGTTGGTTGACAGTGTACCTGTTATGTTGATGTATGTTAAAGAGGTTGAATCTAGAGTTATAGTAAGAATTAGAGTGTGAAATTGTAACATAAGCTTAAGTGATGTCTCTAGATACTATATCTATGACTACATAGGTTGATCTTATGTATTGTGTGAGTAATGTTTGATTCAAGGTTGATATGTTAATATGAAGAACAAGATGTAGCACATAAGATTGATTTGATGTTTGTGTCAACTAAGTTTGGATTTAGATGTTGTGGTTATGATATGTTTATATGGACTATGTTATGAGGTTGGGGTTGAAATTGCATCATGATTTGATGATCATAAGACCCATTTTGAAATGACATAAAGTTGTTCAAAAAAGAGTAAAAATATGTTCTTCAGAACAATCATTCAGATCCTTGACTGGTGATGATACACCATGATGAAGTAAGTGTTTATGTGTTCCAGGGATTGTGGTGATATTGTTCATTGATGAGGATTGATGAGTTGGCATTTTCTATGATGATTATGATCAGATTTATTTAGGTTTTGTAAGAACATTGAAGAAAGTATTGTGGTTTGACTTTTCTTTGTCAAATCGATGTGCGATGGATTTGAAAGCCGACCTGAGTTTGTTAGAATGTGTTCTAGATTTGTAACACATTTTAGGGTTTGTATATTAAGCTAGAAATATTGTAAAACATTTTGTAAGGCAGTTAATTTCCCTAATGAACTTGTAATGTATAAATATATAAAATGATGAACTATATAAGTGTAGATCATGGAAGAAGAGGTGCGATTGAGAGAAGAGAGAAGAAAGAAGTTTGTTTGTATGTGAAGCAAAGGTTGAGCTTGAATTGGATTTGCATTGGAAGAGAGTGCTATTTTCTTAGATCATTTACTTGTTGATTCCTAACAGCTTCATTAAGCTAAATCCCTTTACCGGGTAGATCCTAACATGTCTGAATTGTCAATCCCTTAACTAGGTGACTCTTTAATTAGGGTTTCAAATCCTATAATCAGGTTACTCCTAACGGGGTAAAGCTCTGAATAGGGATAGAGGTAAATCCCTTGACAAGGTGACTCCTAACAAGGTCTTTCTCTTAACCGGGCATATTGTAAGCTTTTAATAGGGCTAAGCTCTTAACCAGGAGTACTTCAAGTTAGTGCAAATTATAGTGGGTAACATCCCCACACATGGTTTTTAACCAATTGAGTTTCCACATGAAAAACTTTGGTGTTATTATGTTGCATTATTGTGGATGTTTCTTCTTAGTGTTTAGTCTTTCATGCAATGGATGCTTATTGATGCAATTGGTTGAATGGTCAATGAAAAGTTGGAATTGTTAGATTACTGATTTTACCCCCACTGCCTTTCTGTAATCTTGGACTTGATAATACTAACAGATCTTCCCATGAACATTTATCGATAGGCTTATATATCTAAAATAAACCTCCAGGGAAGCAAATGGAACAATATATGCTCACATGAACAACTTACTAAAAATAGTAATCTTTCCAAAAATAGTAACCCTATCCAAAGATAGACCTTATTGAAAACTAGAAAATATTTTTCGGTGATGCAAGATTACTCTTACACCGTGGATGCTCCTGCATCAGAAACCCAAGGTAATTTGAGGATTGACCAGTTCACATCTTAGGCATTTAAAGGAAAACCAAGGTGGTCAACCTCATCCTTTAATAGCTATGATGAATCTTCAACAAGTCATCCCTTCCATTTGACCAAGTACTCTTCTTATTTCTTATTTCTTGTGCTTCTACCTATAGGACTATCCAAGATATCTTTTGTAGTTGAAGTAGGTGATGAAATATTCCACTATGCTTATGCTATTTCATCTTCCATAATGCCTTCACAATACTCTCTCAAATCTAAAATATTAGACATAGGTGAAATATTGAGTTCACTGGGAAATTCTACTTCATAAGCATTTCTAGAATCATGCTTCTTCAGGATTTTTCATGGTCCAAATTTCTTCATCTTCAACTTATTGTATGTTCCCACTGGAAATCTCTCCTTTTTCAAATGAGCAATAACTTCATCTCCAATCTAAAATTCCTTGTCTCATTTCTGATCCACCTTAACCTTATACTAAATATTCATTTTATTAATATGATTTTTAACCTCTTCATACAAATTCTTCAAGTGTTCTGCAAAGTCTTCAGCTTCAACACTACTCTTTTCTCGATTGTCCAACTTCCTTAATTTTGAAGGATTTCAGGGACTACTTTCATATACAATCTGGAATGGTGATTTACCAGTGCTCCTATTGATAAAATTATTGTATGAAAATTATTCCTGTGGTAAAATCAAATCCTACTCCTTTGGTTTATCTCGAACTAAGCATCTCAAAAAATTTCCCAAATTCTTGTTCACCACTTCTCTTTGTCCATCATTCTATGGATGTTGTGCTAAGATGAACTTCAAATCTGTCTTTAGCTTCTTTCATAATGTCCTCGAAAATTACCCAACAAACTTAGTGTCTCAATATGAAACTATGATTTTTGGTAGACCATGTAGTCTCACCACTTCTCTAAAAACATTGTGCTAGATGAACAACATCATTAGTCTTTCTACAAGGAATGAAATGTTTCATCTTTGAGAACATATCCACCACCACAAAAATGGAATCATTTCCTCACTAAGTCCTTGGTAAACCAAGAAAAAAAGTGTTATATTGTGGTGATTGATCAAGAAATTACTATCCATGAAAGTATTTTTTGGGTCTTATTTCTGGGCCGACATGTTCTAACCCTAAAGCGACATAAAGATTGTATAAATTGGCTTAGGGTTAGGGTTTTATAGAATGCATGTTTTAGTAGCTTCTTATGGTAGAATTGAGTTGTAAGGGATTGCATATTGCGATCAGATTGTAATCACTAGATAATAATAAGATTGGCCTTGTTGTTTGGTGGACGTAGCCCATGGATTGGGTGAACCACGTTAAATCTTTGTGTCTTGTGTTCTCTTCTATTTGGTTTATTATTTTCTGATATTGGTTATATATTTTTGCATGTAATTGTTAGATTTTTGTCTACTATTCCTAACAAGTGGTATCAGAGAAAGGTTGTTTTTAGTTATCCTCTACAGGAAGGTCTCACGGTTGAGTGAGAGTCTCATAGTCAAGTGGGAGTAATGGAAGACGAGGGTAAGTTGAAGGTTGAGAAGTTTAATGGGAAGAATTTTCAATTATAGAAAATGCAGATGGAGGACTATCTCTATTAGAAGGATTTATGGAAACCATTGGAAGGAGTAAGCAAGAAAGAGACAACTACGACTCAAGAGGATTGAGATATTCTGGATAGAAAGGCACTGGGCAACATTCGCTTATGCCTAGCACAATTGGTGGCTTTTAATATTACAAAAGTAAACACAACTAAAGAGTTGATGGAAACCCTAGGGAAGTTGTATGAAAAGCTTTCTACTAAGAATAAGGTATTTCTTATGAAGCGTTTATTTAATATGAAGATGGTAGAAGGTGGGTCAGTGGCTGATCATTTAAATAAGTTTAATACAGTTACTAGTCAATTATCTTTTGTAAATATAAATTTTGACGAAGAAATTAGGTCTCTTTTGATTCTATGTTCTTTGCCAGAAAGTTGGAGTGGATTGATAATGGATATTAGTAACTCTGTTTCTAATTCAAACACCCAAAAATTTGATGATGTTGTTGATCTTATTTTGAATGAGGAAATTTGTAGGAAAAGCTTAGGTGGATCCACATCAGGTAGTGTTTTGGATGCAAAAAGCAGAGGAAGAACAAGAGATAGAGGAAACAACTATAGAAAATATGGGAAATCATGAGGAAAGTCAAAAGGAAAGAGATCTTGATCAAGAGGACCTAACGACTGTTGGTACTATGGAAAACCAGGTCATAAGAATAAATATTGTTGGACTCATAAGAATAAAGGAGACAAACAAGAAGGCAATAAGGAGGAAAATGTGGTAAGTAATAAATCTTAAGATGATGTTTTTCTCCTTTCCCTTGAAAATGGTGATGATTCATCGGTTCTAGATTCTGGGGTGTCATTTCATGCTATGCCCCATACGAGTTATTTTCTTGATTATGTCCAAGGGGATTTTGGGCTAGTTTATTTGGGAGATAATGAACCCTGTCAGATTGTTGGGAAGGGAAGAATTAAGGTTAAGTAGTAGAATGTGAATCTTTGGCTACTACAAGAGGTAAGGCATGCTCCAAGGTTAAGTAGAAACTTAATTTTTGTAGGGAAACTAGATGATGAAGGTTGCATAGTTACTTTTAATGATAAAAATTGGAAGGTTTCCAAAGGTTCCTTAGTAGTAGAAAAAGGTGTGAAAGTAGGCACCTTATATCTTTGTACATGTCATACTGTTCCTTCTACTATAATTGATAGAGAGAAAAGTGAATGTTCAGGAACAATTGTTGCAGTTGAGCAGGTAGAACATGAAATAGTCACTGTGGATTCTGACACAACACTATAGCACAAAAAACTTGGGCACATGAGTGAAAAAGGTATGAAATTACTTCATTCAAAGAAAGTTTTACCAGGTCTGAAATGTGTCAATGTGGATTTATGTGAAAGTCATGAATGTGAAACAAAAGAGAGTTAGTTTTCTAAAGGGTGGGAAGGAAAACAAAAATGAAAAATTGGAGCTTGTGCATATAGACGTATGGGGACAAACTCATGTATCTTCTCTTGGTGGCTCTCTGTATTATGTTACTTTCATTGATGATGCAACTAGGAAAGTATGGATTTATTTCCTTAGGCAGAAATCTGATGTATTTGAAACTTTTAAAAAATGGAAAATCTTGGTTGAAAATGTGACTGGTAAAAGACTAAAATGTCGTAGATGTGATAATGGTATTGAGTATTGCAACAAAGAATTTGAATATTATTGTTCCTTTAATGGTATTCATAGGCAGAAAATGGTTCCAAGGACTCCTCAAGAAAATGGAGTGGCTGAACGGATGAATAGGACAATAATAGAGCGTGCAAGGACTATGCGATTTCATGATGGGTTTCCCTTAAACATGTGGGTAGAGGTTGTAAATAATTCTATTTATTTAATTAATACAGGTCCCTCTATTCCTTTGGGTTGTCCTATTCTAGAGGAAGCATGGACTGGTAAGAAGGTGAGTTATTCTTTTCTCAAAACCTTCGGTTGTGAAGCATTTGCACATATAGATTTTGAAAATAGAACCAAGTTGGAAGAAAAATCAAAGAAATGTGTATTTTTTGGATATGGCATTGATGAATTTGGCTATAGATTTTTTGATTTTGAAAATCGTAAAATTGTAAGAAGGGATGTCATATTCAATGAGAAAGTGTTGTACAAAGATCTGTTGCGGCAACATGAGAAGAAAGACAATGATTATGTAGAACTGGATGATACTCCAAAAGATGATGTTCCAGTAGTTCTTTATGCTCTGCAACAACAACAAAAATAATACCACACACCCCAGTGAATGTTAGATGGTCAACAAGGCTAAGTAGACCTCCAGATAGATTTTCTCCCTCTTTGTATTCTATTTTATTGATAGATGCTGATGAACCCGAATGCTATAATGAAGCTATGTAGGTGGATACAAAGCTTCAGTGGGAGTATATAATGATAGAATAAATGGACTCCTTTCTGAAAAACTAGACTTGGGATTTATGTCAGTTAGATGTAGGTAAACGGGATTTACAAAATAAATGGGTTTACCAGTTGAAAGAAGAGGATGGAGGTAAGCAAAGATTTCAAGCCAGATTAGTTGTAAAAGGATTTGCGCAGAAAAAGGGTATTGATTTTGATGAGATATTTTCTCCAGTTGTTAAAATGACTTCTATTCATATTGTTTTAAGTATTGTGGCTACTGAAGATTTGCATTTAGAGTAGCTTGATGCTAAACAAACTTTTCTTCATGGTGATTTGGATGAAGAAATATATATGGTACAACCATAGGGATTTGAGGTCAAGGGTAAGGAGAATTTGGTGTGTAGATTGCATAAAAGTTCATATGGCTTGAAGCAAGCACCTCGACAATGGTATATTAAATTTGATACTTTTATGAATGAGAATGGATACACTCGATGTAATTCTGATCATTGTGTTTATTTTAAGAGGTTGGATGATGATAGCTACATTATTTTATGTTTATATGTTTATGATATGCTTGTAGCTGGGTCTAACATGGATCACATTAAGGGTTTGAAACAACAGTTAGCACAATATTTTTCTATGAAGGATTTGGGGGCAGAAAAAAAAATCATTGGTATGAAAATTTGTAGAGATAGGAAGAATAGAAAATTGACTCTATCTCAGGCTGATTAAGTTGAAAAGGTGCTGCAACCATTCTCCATGAAGGATGAAAAATATGTCAGTACACCTTTTCCTGGTCATTAAAAATTGACTAAGGAGAGCTGTCCAAAGACACCAAAAGAGGAGGCTAAAATGTCCAAGGTACCTTATGCTTCAGCTATAGGGAGATTAATGTATGCTAT
The DNA here is from genome assembly GCA_018584345.1 of Thuja plicata. Lineage (NCBI taxonomy): Eukaryota > Viridiplantae > Streptophyta > Pinopsida > Cupressales > Cupressaceae > Thuja > Thuja plicata. The sequence continues at coordinate 145,976 of MU225585.1, read as the reverse complement.
GGTATGTACTAGGCCAGATATTGCACATGCAGTGGGAGTCATTAGCAGATATATGAGTCACTGTGGGATTGAGCATTGGAATGCAGTCAAATGGATTCTCAGATATTTGAGAGGTACATCCAATAAGTGTTTACACTTTGGGGGCTCTACTACTATTGTTCAAGGCTAGGTTGAATCACATTTGGCAAGAGATATAGATACCAGACAGAGTACTACATGTTATGTATTTACTGTTGGTGGGACAACAGTGAGTTGGATTTCTCAGCTACAAAAGGTGAATGCTTTATCCACTATAGAGGAAGAGTATGTTGATGCTACAAAGGCAGCCAAGGAGATGATATAGCTTCAATTCTTCATGGAAGAATTGGGACATCCACAGGAAGATAATTATCTATATTTAGAAAGTCAAAGTGCCATTCATATTGCAAAGAATTTTGCTATGCACTCCAAGACAAAGCACACACATTTGCGGTACCATTTCATTTGGTCTATTTTGGATGATGGACAATTAAAGATGGAAAAGATACATACAAATGCTAATCTAGTAGATATGTTTACAAAGGTTGTGATGAGGGAGAAGCTGAATTCTTGTTCATCTTCGGTTGGTCTTCTAGATTGAATATAATAACAGAACATCAGAGTCTAAGAAGGTTGGATCCAGTGGGAGCTTCACAGGGTAGTGGCTTAGCTACATGATCAGTCTTCAAGTAGGAGAATTGTTGGTTTATGTGGAGTCTGATCAGTCTACAAGTGGGAGATTATTATATTATGGTGACTGATCAGAAAAGTACTATCTAGTAAAGTATTTTAAACTTTCTAAAATGTGACATAAATATTTTATAAATTGTCTTAGGGTTAGGGTTTATGGAATGTGTGTTTTAGTAGATTCTTATGACGGAATTGAGATGTAACGGATTACTTATTGTGATCAGATTGTAATAACTGGATAATAATAAGATTGGACTTTATTTTTGGTGGACGTAGCCCAGGGATTAGGTGAACCATGTTAAATATTTGTTTCTTGTATTCTCTCCTGTTTGGTTTATTATTTTTTAATATTTGTTATATATTTCTGTATGTAATTGTTAGATTTCTATCTACTATTCCTAACAAAAAGTCCATACTAATTTCCTCCCATGTACTTTTTGGTACATGTAATGGTTTATATAACCATGTATTCTACCTGATTCCTTTTTCCATATGACATATTCTACAACTTTTCACAAACTTATTAACATCTTATTGCAATTATGGCCAATAATAATGCTCACTAACCAGAGCAATAGTTTTATCTCTACCGAAGTGTCCAACCAATCCTCCACTATGCTTCTCTTTGATTAGGTTCTCCTTCATGGAACTATTTGGAATGCACAACTGGCTCCCTTTGAATTAAATTCCATCTTGGATTATAAAATCCAACCACCTAGTCCTATCTAGAGTAATAGGTTTTGTGCAAGCTCTCCAAGCCTCGCAAAAATTAGAATCCTCATGATACAAACTCTTGAGTTCATTGAAGCCAACAAATTTGATACGCATCTCTATTAATAAATTATGCCTCCTACTCAGATCCTCTGCAACCCTATTATACTTTCCATTCCCATGCTTCAAAACAAAAGTGTTACTCTATAAATACTCAACCCATTTTAAATTACTTTGGTTCAACTTTTCTTGGCTATTCAAATACTGTAAAGCTTGATGATAAGTAAATAAAACAAATTATTTAGGCAAAAGATAATGTCTCAACTTCCTCAATGCATGAACTATAGTATAAAAACACCGATCATAAACATAATATTATCTTTTGGCATCATTCAACTTCTCACTAAAATAAGCAATGGGTTTACCTTCCTAGCTCAAAATAGCTCCAATGGCATTGCCACTAGCATCATAGTCTACTTGACATACATTATTAAAATTTGGAAGTGCCAAAATAGTCTTCTCTATAATTTTTCTCTTCAACAAATCAAAACTCTTTGTTTCTCCTATAGTCCACTTAAACTCTTTTCTATCCCTTTTCATGGTTTTAGTTAAGGGTCTACAAATACTACTAAAATTCTTGATAAAATTTCAGTAAAAGCTAGCCAAACCATGAAAATATCTTACTTCATTAGCATTCCTTGGACTAGGACATTCAAGGATAGCCTTCACTTTCTTTGGGTCCATTTTAAGACCATCTACTGAGAAAAAATAATCTGATTAACCTAATTCAATCATATTTACTGCCTTTTGGGACATATAAGCTAAGAAATTAAGCATTACTTAATTGACCTATGTCATCCCCTAGCCCTAATTAATTCAATTAATTGGCTATAGTCCTGATTAATTATCAAAAGAAACCAATAGATTAATAATTAATTAAAACCCTATTCCCCTATTATTGAAATAATATGTCATTTATGTAATTCAATTTCTTAATATTCCCTTTAACCCCTAACCTAACCTCTCTCAACCACCTAACTCAGAGTTCAAACTAATCCCAACCTCTTCACCCATGCTAATCCTAATCCTAATCCTAATCTTAATCCTATCCTAAACTCTCCCTAATGATGTCACATTCCTAATCTTTGGATTAGGAATTCAATCATATCCCCAAAGTCAACTTTCTCAAGCTCTATCGTATCCCCTCACCCATGCCTCATTAATGCCTCTTACAGTCCTCATTAAGGCTATTACACCCTCATTAATAGCCTTATCTCCTAAAGTCTCATCTCATCTCCTTGGCTCACTTTCATGAATGGTCACATTCCTCCCTCTTTTCAACCCAATCATATTGTGACACTTGTCATTGTGTGTGGTAAAATGTGCAACTAGAATCTGCAACCAAACACTTCAATAAACCATTACATCAAAAGGGGTTAGAAAAACATAAGATTCAAAGCAGGATCAAAACCCTTATAAATTGGCTTATTTCTTCCTGGTTGAAGTGAGTGTGATTCTCATGTTTGTCCATAGGATTAGACATAGATAAATCAGTGACTTGACTACTCCAAAATGGAATATTCAATGCAATATGGAGCAAGATGCATAGACTTGTATGCTTTTCTCTTGAAAGCTTGAAAATGAAAATGCATAGACTATCAAATGAAATGCATAGAAAAAATGATAAATGAAATAAGAATGAAAGATTTAAACTAGAAATGGAAAGAACAATGCATCTAGATTAAGCTATGAGATGAGAACTAGAATGCAATTAAGCTAAGAAATGAAGTTAACAATGCAAGAAATGCAAAAAAATAGCATGAGAGTAAATAAACTATGAATGCACTATGAAATCTAAGATGAAGATAGCATCATAACCATATTCCAAATCTTCCTAGCATGTCTCTCCAAAATCCTATCAAGTCTATCCCATCTAGCCATGAGAAATGGGAGCATCCCTTTTATAAGAGATTCCAAGGAATGAGTGTTTGAGATTAAGAGGTAAAATAATTTGATCAATGGTGGAGATGCAATTCCTCTCAATCCATGTGAGGTGAGAAATTGATTTTGATTGGCCAACTTATGAGGAGAATAAGACAAAATTGGTATTTTCCTCTCTTTTATTTGTTTTATTTGATTTTTGAGTGCACACCCATGTGTGAATGGGTTCACTTTTTGAGACTTGGGACTTTTTGATTTTATCCCAATGTTTATGTTTTTTTGGGTTTAGGCTTTGATGTTTGATGATTTGATTCAACAAGTCAAGATTAAAATTATGTAAGCAAGTTTGATTAAATGCTCAATAATTTAGATTTAGGATTTATCAAGACCGAATATTTGAGAAAAGGGGGCTATGGGTTTACTAGACCATTTTTGGGTGATTACATTTGCCCCTCTTTGACTAATGTGTGATCGATCGGGGAACACATTGGGTCAAAGAAAATTTTGAAGATTGATTGAATCTGGAAATTGCTTGATGTGAAGTAATGAAACTATCCCACAGATCATAAATTGATTTCAGATTTGATTGAGTGAAGATTGATTGAAGATTGGAAGATATCAGCTCCGGATTTGATTGAGCAGAGACTGATAAAGAGATTTGAATATATCAGCTCCAGGCTTGATTGAGCGAAGACTGATAGAAGAGTCCAAGAATTTAGTTTGATGTGAAGCAATGAAACTAAATGTCTGTCCTCCCAACAAATATCTTGGTTTTAGATCTAAGTTTTGAAATGACGAACCAACCTGATGTGGTGCGATGAGACTGATTGTCATTTAATTGATTGATTGGGATAATTGACTTGATATGGATCTTGATGAAGCTAATTACCAGATTGAGGGGAGTTCTCAGATTGATATGGTGCGATGAACCTGATATGCCCCTAGAGCTTTGAGATTTGATGCGCAGTGATGAGAATCACTTGATTAGATCTTGATTTAAGTTAGAGCCTGATGCCCTTAGAGATTGAACTTGTGATGTGAATCAAATTGTTGATATAATTGTACTGCCCCCTTGGGAATGAAATCGAAAGGAGGGGAGGTACAACCCTGATAGATAAAAAATGCATTGAGATATGATATACAAGCCTGCTTTAAGGTCCTGGTTGACCAAGTTTGACCAAAATGGATTGAAAAGGGAAGTGCACAAGAAATATGATCAAAATGAATCTCCAATTGGAATCTTGTGAGGAAAGTTTTAACAATCAACTACATTTATGGGAAATAGGTTATTTTGCATTTTTGAGGATCAATACATCATCGAATTTCTATTTCGGTCCTGAAAATGGATTCAAAGTGTTCCAATTAGCCAGGGGTGCAATTTTCACATCCATAGGAGCATTTTGAAAATTAGGTCAAAATTGCTATATAAGGCTCGAAGGGGCCACTTTCAAATCATTTTCACTATTCATCTTTGGAGTTTTTGAGAAGCTTCTCTGAGTGAAAATGGTGGTCCCAACCTCTACTCATCATTTCAAGTGCATGCAAAGGCACAGACGACCCTGAGATTATCCAGCACCTGTAAGTAGTCGATAAACTTCATCTTTGCATGTGAATTTTGCTTGTTTTGTCAAATTTTTATTATTTTTGCGTGTTTTTAACCATATGCCCACTGTTTTTCATACGGCCTTGCGAAGGAGCTCGTATGAAAAATGGCCAAAATCTCTTTTATCATTTGGGGCTATTAAAGTTGTCACATGGGACTTACCTTCCTGTCGCACAATGATATTCAAACTTGCCCCATTTGTCATCTGATAACACTATATTTGTCGTATGAAACTATTTCATCGTCTGATATTTATTCTTATGTTGTATGAACTTTGGGTCTAGTTTTAGTCTTACTGTCTTTTGTCATATGGGAACAGAGATATTTCTCTCCTGTTGTTGCAACCCAGTTGCATGTTCGTCTTTCTTAGTACTCTGTTTGTGAGCTTTTCTGATGATGTTGTAGTGTTTTCACTTTGATTTGATGTCAATACTGACATCATTTATGTCACTTGTCTGTATGTAGGTGTAGTTGCTTGAAATTCAGTTTAGATCTATGTATCCAGCTACCATGTAGTTAGTTCATAGCTTGTTTGATGATCAGAGAGTGCATGTCTGAGCTTATAGCTTTTCATGGTTGTTATAGATGCCTAATATTTGCGTAAACCATGGGATGTTGAACGTGTTAGTGGAGAGATTCCATAGTGAGGATAATACTTTCCACTTGCCGATGGGAGAGATGACCATCACTCTTAAGGACATCTATAGGATTCTATGGATTCCTTTTGCTGGTGTGTGGGTGGAGTATGATTCCACACCTTTAGTCGAAGTGCATGCATTAGCTCGAGTATTTCATGATCCTTTGATTATAGATTGATCCATCTCCTGGGATACTTTGGTAGAGATTTATGGAGAGCAGTAGCATCTGGAGTGCATGCTTATTAGATTCATTGGTGGTTTCCTAATCAACAATCGGTCACATCAGGGGTTCTTATGTGGTTGGGCTCGAATGCTAGAGAGCTTGATCACATAGCCTGCATAGCTTGGTTGGGGTCAGTGCCTTCTAGCACAGATGTATCACGAGATGAACGAGATCATATATAGTAGTATGTGAGGGATGGCTCTAGGAGTTGTGGTCTTACAAATATAGGCTTGGGAGCATCTCCTAGTTTGTATACCAGTTACAACGGATACTCGATAGGGTGGACAACCTTATGTGTATAGATATTCAGGTCTCATTACACAACCCTTCCTGGGCAAGACAAAGTATTAGAGACATCAGCTGGATGATTTGAGCTTGGTTGTATGGAGACCTTACTTGCAGGTAGAGGCTTTGGCTGAGTGGAGAGCCATCCATAGGGATTTATTTGTTTCTCACCCCTTGCTGGGAAAGGCATCACTAGTGATAGAGAGATTTGCACTGTCTCGGGTATTGTGGCAGTATGGTCGTATTCAGAGTATATCCATAGAGTAAGCTCGATTTCTAGATGAGGAGCATAGAGGCTGGTCTAGTAAGTAAGATTTAATCTTGTGTATTTCTTTACCCTTTGTGCTTGTTTATGCATATGGGCTTACTCGACCAGCATGGGATTATCAGGCCAGAGTAGCAGATGCAGGAGTTACTCCAGAGTACCAAGACCATTTGTTAAGGTATCCTTTCCCTAGGTTTATAGATCTAACCGAGAGGGTGCCTAGGATTGATGATGATGGTCCAGGGTAGGCACCAGTGGTAGATCCATTGATCATTCCACAGAGATCACCTCAGCAAGCACCGCCAAGGACTCTTATTCAGCTGAGAGCAGGAATTGGTACTGGTCCTAGCATGAGCAGGGTATTAGGGTGATAGAGAGATCATAGGGAGATGGGTACCCTAGGAGCTATTGGAGGACAGGAACTGTCCACATAGGTAGCAAAGGAGGAGATGCCCGATGTGCATCCTAATCTAGGGCTAGATGATGTAGTGAGGATAGTTTGGCAGTGCCGAGAGGCACGAAAGGCTATAGAGAAGGAGGGTCCTCAAGGAGAGGAGGCTTTGAGGGAGCCACAAACACCTCAGGATCTGATCAGGTCATTAAGGACACGACTGCGAGCCTCTTAGACATAGCTAGATGTGGCTCAGTCTCATATTACAGAGAGAGACCGAGTGATTGCAGGGCATGAGTGAGCGATTGTGGGTCATGAGGAGAGGATTCAGGTGCTACAGAGCCAGGTGACCTTTCATACCAGCATACCAGAATATTATGTTGTAGAATATATGGTAGTGGTTCTGAGGGTAAAGCAGGTGTCATCATAATTGGAGTATTTATCATGATCTGAGGGAGTAGTCCCTCCACTTAGGACATATGTTCCTCCACGCCCACCGCTTGATGGTGGTGAGGGAGGAAGTGAGAATTGATTACCCTTCTTCCATAGATTATCCCATTCTAATTTTTGAGATCCATTGGATTGTATATGATTCATTTGCATTGAAGGTGCACATTTTTTCTCGATATTTATGAGAGCACATCTTTTTATATACACTGATACCTTTTGAGAGATATATATATGATGATCCTTTTGGTGCTCAATATGTTATCTTGTCTTTATCTCCTGGTCATATATCTTGTTTTTCATATGGTTTGTTGATGTTATATTCTTTCTGTAGCTTAGATCATAACTCATGCATGCTCCATTTGTGTTGACCATACAGTACACTCTTGTTCTTGTCATTAAACTTTATGCGCAGGTAAGTAACCTTTGAGGAGATGAAATGCAGTTGATTGTGTCAACGGAGGATGAGAATATTTAATTGGTTATAGGGATAGCTCCGTGTTTAGATGATTGGATGGAGTAGGCTATGAGTCTATTATGCAAGCCTAAAAATGCAACCTATGACACAAGTCAAGTCATCAATTTCTGTAGTCATAATATTTTCATCATTTGGACATTTGGGACACCTGAGTCAGTACAACCCTTACTAGCACCTTAGGAGCTATAAAGATATGAATATGACCCTTCATCAGATAATTGTGAGAAATGAATGTAAGCATCTAGGCACAAGCACTGACATGACCTAAACATTGTTTCTAGTTTTGATATAACAACAGTGCACCAGCATCAAGGCATTCAGAGCCAAGATAACCATGAGTGCGTTGTTGTTGAAACAAGCAGAATAAAAGGCAAGGAGATAGTACCAAACTTACCTTATGGTGCAAGAGACTCGGATCGAGGGATGTGTGGCTTATCCACCTGAATGTGGAAGCTCTTACCACATACACCCTATTGTCTTGAGATAAGGATCATTGGAACAACACCAACAAGAAGCAATCAAAGAAAACATAGGAAATCATTGATAACAGACAACATACAAGAAAATTATCAGCCATCATTTAGTCTATTTAACTTGTTGATGAGGTGAGTGTTAAGGAACACTGTCGTGTGTGTTATTGCATCATGTTATTTGATGTTGTGTTTAGGAACACAATTTTTGTCCAAAGGGAAGTGTTGAGAAACACTGTTGATTAAAGTGTTGAAAAACACTAGCGTATCAGTGGAAAATTTTCTAGAGGAAAGACCAAGTGTGGGGGCTTAACAGGTTGACTGACAGGACATTGGAATAGTAGGAGGCCTACACAAGACCTAAAGATGGCTTTAATTAGTGAAGCAAGGACTAATTTGATACGATAGCTCAGAGGAGTACAAAGATCATCCCATAGACGAGATGAGCCAAGATGTGCGTTGTTAGATGGATTACTGAGTTTACAAGTGGCACCTATTTCTAGGTTTTCACCACTTGGTAGAGATTCTATTTTTGCTACCAGGGCACCTGTTTCTAGGTTTTCACCAAGGCACTTTTTCTTGATTTTCAATTTTTGTATTTTTCATTTTTTGATTTTTATTTTTTTAATTTCTTTTTTATTGACTCATCGAGGCACCTGTTTGCTAGGTTTTCACCAAGACAACCATTTCTTCAGGACATTTTCCAAATGTTTATGAATTTTTTAATGCTTTTTCACTTTTTTTTAATATATTTTTAGGATCATATATGCTGCTAACCAACGAGAATTCTCAAGCATAGAATTTCTTCAGGTGGAGAGTATTGATGAGATTAGTAAAGGTATCCCCTTTTGGAGTTGATAGCTGATAGGCCCCAGAGCCAAATGCTATGGTGATCACAAAGGGACCTAGCTAGTTGGGTTCAAACTTCCCTTTTTGTTCACGATGTTGTTGATTTTTGGGATTCTCTTTGAGCACAAGGTCCCCGACCTGAAATTCCCTAGGTCTCATTTTTTTGTTGTAGCCCTGAGACATTCTCTTTTGATAGACCCTTAGATGGTCAAATGTTACTTTTCTACGCTCGTCGAGTAGTTCTAGCTCTTGGATTCTGGAAATCTGATATTCTTCATATGTGATGAGTCCATGTAGGTTCACTCAAAGTGAAGGTATTTCTACTTCAATAGGAAATACAGCTTCCATGCCATATACCAAAGAAAATGGCATTGCCCCTATAGGTGTTTTGATGCTTGTTCTATAAGACCATAAGGCTGGATTGAGTTGAAGATGCCAGTCCTTTCCATTCTTGCTCACTGTTTGGTGTAAGATCTTCAATATGTTCTTATTGGAGGCCTCTGCCTGTCCATTCCCTTGAGGATAGTAAGTAGAAGAACAATGTTGGGTAATTTTGAACTTGTCACAAAGTTCATCCATGTCTTTGTTCTTAAATTGTCCCCCATCGTCTGTCACAGTGGATGAGGGGATACCGTATCTACAGATGATATAGTTGAGAATAAACATGGATACTTGTTTACCTGTAGCTTTGATCAAAGGTACTGCTTCAACCCACTTGGTGAAGTACTATGTGGCTGTTATGATGAATTTGTGTCCACCTGAAGATGATGGATAGATTTGCCAAATCAGGTCAAAGGCCCATTGTTGAAATGGACAGTGAGTAATAAAAGGTAATAGCCCACATGTGGGAGCATGAATCAAATGACCATGAGTTTGGCACTTCTTGCATGTTTTAGCAAACTGTATGGCATCTTTTTCCATGGAGGGCTAGTAATACCCTGCTTAGAAGAGTTTCTTAGCTAATGAAAGACCATTTGAGTGAGATCCACAAATACCTTCATGGAATTCCTCTAGCACACGTTTGGAATCATCGTGCTCTAGAAACCTAAGGAGAGTACCATCAAGACCTCTTCTATACAGGTCATTAGCCATGATTAGGTAATGAGATGCATTCCTTATAAGGCTTCTTTTTTCATTTCTTGATAGGTTGTTTGGAAATGTTTTTTGTTGGAGGTAAGAGTAGATATGTGTGTATCGATAAGAGTCAGTACCCATGAGGAAGCACATGACTCAGGATTTCGGGGAATCATAGGCAAGAAAGAGGAGTTCTTCCACTAGGAAGTCATAGTGAGCATGGTGTTCTTCAAGTTGCATCATGGAGGCCAAGGTAGCCATAGCATCGACTGCTTTGTTTGCTTCTCTTGGTATATGTTGGAAAGTAACAAATACAAAATATTTCTTGAGAGAGTCGACCATCCGTTTATATGGCAGAAATTTATCATCCTTTGTTTGATATTGATCATTGACCTGATTGATTACTAGTTGTAAGTCACCATAAATATGTAGTTCAATGATTTTCCATTCGATAGCCATCTTTAGACCATTTTCCAAGGCTTCATATTTTGTAATGTTGTTAGTGCAGAGGAACATCATCTTGTAAGCCTTTGGTATCTTATATCCTTGTGGCATGATAAAGAAAGTTCCAGCACCAACTCCTTGTTGTGTAAAGGGTCTGTTAAAGAACATTGTCTAGGTGTGTTCTGTAAGATACAAAATTGCTTCATTAGGAAATTCTATCGACAGTGGTTGTGTGTCATGTAAAGGAGCATCATCCAGGTGATCAACAATAACTTGTCCTTTAATCACCTTTCTGTCAATGTATTCGATGTCAAATTTACTAAGGACCATAACCCATTTAGCTAACCTTCCTGTGAGAGTTGCCTTGTTCAGTAAGTATTTGAGAGGATCTATTTTTGCAATCAACTTAACAGAGTGTGCCAACATATAGTGTCATATTTTTTGAGAAGCAAAAACTACAGCAAGGCAAGCTTTCTCAATGATAGTGTAGTTATGGTCATAAGAGACCATGGTCCTACTTATGTAGTATATAGATATTTTCTTTCCTATCTCATCTTGTTGCGCCAAAAAAGCTCCCAAAGATGTGTCTATAGCCAAGATGTATATAAGGAGAGGCTTTCTTGGAATAGGAGCCATTAATACAGGTGGATTAGCAAGGTATTCTTTGATTTGTTGGAAGTGCTTTTCACACCCTTCATCCCAACCAAAGGTAACTCCTTTATGTAATGTTTTTGTGAAAAGTTGTGCTTTATCTGCTAGTTGGGAGATAAATCTTCTGATGGATTGAATCCATCCTTGTAGAGTCCTAACTTGACTGATATTATGAGGAGGTTGCATTCTAATGATTGCCTCTACCTTTTTGGGGTCAACCTCAATTCCTTTGGCTGAAACAATGTATCCTAGCAGCTTTCCAGAAGTTACACCAAAAGCACATTTCTTACAGTTCAGTCTAAGCTTAAATTGCTCCATTTTGTCCAGAATATTTTCTAAGTCTTTCAGGTGAGTGGCTTTTTTTTGCAGATTTAGCCACAGTGTTGTCAACATAATCTTCCATGTTCTTATGCATCATATCATGTAATATGGTGGTCATATCTCTCTAATAGGTTACCCTAGCATTTTTGAGACTGAAAGGTATGACATTCCAAAATAATGTGCCCCATGCGCAGGTAAAGGCAGTTTTCTCTTGATCTTCAGTAGCTATTCGTATCTAATTGTAGCTGGAAAATCCATCCATTAGCGAGTACATCTCATAACCAGCCATGAGGTCCACAATCATATCAATGTTAGGTAATGGGAATCCATCCTTGGGACAAGCCTTGTTCAGATCCCTGAAGTCTATGCAAACTCAGATTGACTTGTCATGTTTAGTCACTGGGACAATTTTAGAAATCCAATTTGCGTAGGCTATAACACGAATGAATTCAGATTTTAGTAATTTTTCCAATTCATCTTTGACCAATAGTGCCACATGAGTATGTATCTTTTGGAGCTTTTGTTTGACTGGTTTGACTCCTAGAGAAATTGATTAATGGTGCATAATCAGGTCCGTGTCCAAACCCGGCATATCTGAGTAAGACCAAGAAAAGTTGATTTTCTTTCTTCTGAAGAATTAGGTGAGCTCTTTCTTTTCTCATTCAGACAAGGATTGTGCTAGGTAGATGAGCTAATGAGATTTTTTTGTTCCCAGATTCATTGCTTATGTCAGTTCTATGAGCACTGAAGATATTTCTTGAAGATGATTAAGGAGGAGATCAAGTTCCCCATCCTCGGGTGCCTTAGAAAGGTTTTCACCTTTGGATATGCCTCTTTTTTTTTACTATTTTTGGATTTGACACTACCACGAGGTGGTTTTCACCATCATTCCTTTTTTTCTTTTTATCTTTTCTCTTTAGGCTGAGGAACTTGATGTCCCCCTCTGTCATGTTTACATTTGTTACACTGGTCGAAGAGGTAAAGGGTTCAATAGAATTTAGGTAGCAAGCCAAAGTATAGTTGTTAGGAGCAGAAAGGAGATCTAGGGAGGCATCATGGTTCCAGTCAATTAATTCAGGATGGACAAGGGGTAAGGGTTCAATAGGTTCCAAGGATAGAACCGAGTTATCCCAATCATGGTCTTCAATGGGAAAGAGGAGATCAATGATGACACTCTCTGAAGGGTTGCCTATTTCACTATTCATCGTAGTTCATCTAGTGGAGTCATTGTTGGTAGTCTAAGGATTTGATCCATTTGACCTAGCGTTGGTGTTTTCTCTTGCTTCCTGAGCGGCCATACATTCTAGAAATACACTCATCGGCATAACCTAAATTCTCCTAGATGGAACACGTGGTAGGGGAGCCATGTCTAGTTCTTGAAGGTCTCTAAGATTCTAGATGTTACCACTTTCTTCTAGCTCTTGAATATCCCTGAGATCCCAAGTGTCATTGTTTTCCTCTATTTCATGCTCCCATTGTGCCCATCGTCCATTGTTAAAATCATGGCTGTAGCTAGTGGAGATATGATCATTTCTATTGCTGGTAGATGTGCCGGCATGGCTAAAATGTCTGTCAGTATCCCAATCTTGTGTAGCTGACGTAAGAGAACTCTCAGGATCTCTCCTAAAATTCCTATTTGTGTTGCACGGAAGAGGTAGTCTATCTTCTTCTTCAAAGTCATCATTGGGAATGGGAATGTGTTCTGGTTCAGGGTGTTTGCTCAATGGTTCATTGGTATGGATACTGTCTTCATGTAAAACATATGATGCAAACTTGTGAACCACATCCACCTCAATATCCATTGTATCATCAGAGAAGGTGTCCCATTAAAACTCATTAGAGTCTATCTCAATTGAATGGGGTAAATCTAACACATGCGCAGGAGCCACAACTTGCCCTCGGTTAGGATGTTGTTCTGTTAGAGTAGTGCCTAGACCATAATCAAACTGAATAGGAGCTTGATCTCTATCTTCCAAAAAATGAGAGAGAGTCCTCAGGACACTTAGGTAATCATTGTATTCATTTTTCCGATTCTCATCATGTTGAATGGATTCATCTTCTACTTTTGTAGAGGCACGAGGAGAGACCTCTTCAATAACATGTACTCCATCATTTGAAAAGTGTGGTAATTCAAGGACATAGGAAGTGAAGACAAGTTTCCCCTAGTTAGGGTGTCTACCCATTGATCCTTGGGTTGGTACTTCTGTAGTGTTGGAACCGTTTGGTTTAAAGGGAGTTCTATAGAATGAGGGGAAATATGGTTCCCCTTGATACGCTAGATTGTCAATAGTGGCCCTCATAAACTACTCAAAGGGGAGAGGGATGATTTATTCTCCGCTATCAATGTCTATGTTGTAGATATCTGCATGAGTTTTGTTAAGATGACTATTTTCAAGAGGAGAATGAACCTTATTTTTATGGTACCCTACACTATTTTTAATCGTGGGATCCCAAAATTCAGCACAAAGAGGCTCCACAAGGCCTTTATCTTTACCCAAGGGTCCTTTTCCTGTATAACCCATTTGTCTCACATCTAATATCCCTTCCCATATTTATCCAGGCATATTTCCACAAGTGTTTCTTCATTAGTTTTCTCTTCATCCTTATATAACCAGGCAAGAATAGCCTTTTCTTCATTTTCCTCTGAAAGAGATACCCGTGCTTTCACCATTTTAGTTCCCTTGTGTATTTCCACTTGTTTCCCTTCAAAGGTGGGAAAGATGAGGATGACATGCCATTAGATCTGGGGGAGGTAGGAAGAGAAGTCAGGTGATAGTCTCCCATGCTCGTGTTGTGAATCTTAAGTTTCACCTCAAGGTCTTGCATAAGTGCCTTTTGAGCTGCTTCATAATGTTGTAATGCCTCCTTATTTTGTGGAACCATGATGTCGGCTTGCTTTAAGGTATTACAGGAGTAAGTGCTATAATCTAGAATGGTCACCTCTACTCCATTATAGGGGAACTTCACACATTGGTGATATGTGGAAGGGACTGCCTACATATCAGGGTTCTAGGGTCTCCCTAGCACTATATTGTATACAAGAGGTAGATCAAGTACTTGGCATGTGACATTCCTTTCAACAAGACCTACCTTGATTGGGAGCACTATAAGTCCTTTAGATGATCATTCTTCTTCGTCATATGCTTTTATAGTAATTTTTCTCTGAGGATCAATAATGTGTTCCGAAAACCCTAGTTCTCTGACTAGCTTAAGGGTACAAATATTTAACCCAGCGCCTCCATCTATCAAAACACGCCCGACCCGGTGTTTGTGAATCAAAACCTTTATGTGCAAAGGTTGATTATGTGGGTGACTAAGAGCTTTTTCATCTTCCTCTAAGAAAGATAGGTAGTGAGGGGTGGTTAGATGATTAACCATAGTTTTAAATTGACTGATATCAAGGCCCTTAGGAACATTGGTTTCAATAAGAACATTTTCAAGGAATTCCTTATGTGAGGGTGAGAGCTTCAACAACTCTAATATAGAAATATGAGTAGGAGTTCATTGCAACTGATTGACCAAATTGTATCCTGTAGATACTTGTTTGGATGATGATAGGTTTTCTATTGGTACCATTATTTGTTTAGATGTGGACGCCACTCCCTTAAGGGTGACCATGTTTTGACCTCTAGTAACCGCGTTAGTAGAATTAGGTTTATTATCTTTGATAACGAACACATTGACATATTTGTCTGAGGGTTCAAGCATGTGAATCACATTGTCAACATGGGTAGATGTGTGATTGACAACAACTCCTACATTTTGTGATGATTCACCCTTCTCATAAGATGGCAAAGGTTTCTTGAAATCTTTGTGACCATCATTCGAGCCATGGGTACCGACCGTGATTGTTTTGTTGTTAATCAGATCTTGTGTCACATGTTTCAAATTCATACACTCATTCATCAAATGTCCTTTATTTTTTTGAAATTCATAGTAGTGGTCATCATTCCACCATCGGGGTTTTACCTTAGGTTCCCATGGTTTTGAATTAGGGGTCGTAATGATCTTATTGGCAACTAGTGTCTTTAGCGTGTCTTCCAAGGACTCTCCAAGAGGAGTGAAATTTTGTTTTGGTCAAGGGATCCATGGTGCCTTGTCCTTCTGTGTACCTTCAATGCTTTTAGACTTTTTAGGAGTAACTAAACTCTTCCTAGCTCCCTTTATGCTAGTAGTAAGGTTGAACACTGGTTCATTAGATTTGATTTTGGGGGAGTCAATAATGCCATCATTAACTACGTTGCGATTCTTGTTACAGTATTTGCTCTTGTCCTTATTTTTGTTATTGTTGTTGGATTTGTTGTCTTTAATCAAAGTAATATCCCTCTTTTTGATGAGAACATCCTTGATTCTTATGGTGATGTCAACCAAGTCGCTAAAGGAAGTATGTTTTTTCATTTGAGTTGCATAGTTCATTTCGGGAACCAGATTATTGATGAAGATGCCAATCTTTTCGGGTTCTGGTATTTGTCTAGGGTACCTTGCGAATACCCTTATCCATCTTTGGAGAAACTTAACAAAAGGTTTGCCCGTATGCTACTTGGTGTTGCAAAGATTGAGCATAGTGACCATGTGTAAGATATTGTAGGAGTAGTGTTGGATGAATTTTTGAACCAATTTGTCGAACGTTTGTATGCCTGGCATGAGCTTTGTGAGCCATTCTAGAGAATGGCCGCTAAGAATTCAAGGGAATAATTGCATCAAATAAGTTCATTCATGCATAAAATCCATGCTAAGGGTGCAAAATTACCTCACATGATCTTGGGGATCACCTTCTCCATTGTATTTATCATACTTGGGGATTTCAACCTTTGGAGGAAAATGTGGCATGTATATTTTTTAGCAAATGGGAACGGGCACATGGACTCCAATGAGTACTTGCTGGGAGGTTATTCTTTTGCCTTCTTGAGCTCCCTTAATTCACATATTATATCCTGTAATTGTTGATTAAGTATAGTAATGGGTGACTCTTTGTCTTGTTGTATGAGTCCCTCAATGTCGAAGTCAGGTGGAAGCTTGACACCTATTGAAGCTAGATGCATAAAATACTTATCCTTGTATAATTGCATGATGGCTTACATCATCTTTTGAAAATGTTTTTCTTGTTGGCACTTCGTAATCTCTTCGGAAGTGGGTTCTTCTATAGAAGAAGAAGCACTAGTATGCTGACTTTGATGTTCATGTTGAGATCCCCAATCGTAGGTTGACATTGTTGATGTGTTGTGGGAAGCCAAGTTTGAGGAACCAAACAATGGTTTTGTTGGTTGAGGATTTCGAATGTCCTTTCATGAGATCTCTTGGTCCGTCTTGAGATTTTGGAAAAAGGGAAAGTCTTGAGTAAAGTCATCTATAGATTTTCCTTTAGAATCGAGATCAACCTTTTGACTTCTCGTTTGGACCATGTACAACAATTTGTGACTAACCTTGCTACAGGATCAATGTGTCAAGTCAATTGTCAAAGCTTAAAGATTTTATTAATGAAGAAAAAGGAATGGTTTGGTTGTTTAACTTGTGCAAGGTATCATGCATTTGAGGTTTGAATACCTGCTGAGACAACACTTGCAACAAAGTTGATAAAGAACCAAAGATAAAGAGCCAATATGATTGAGAGAATTGTGAAAAGCTAAGACAAAAGCACAATGAAAAGTATAACCACCAGATTTGAGAGCTAAAAAGACCATGACAAGGTATGATAGTTGGTGTTACAAAGATGTGACCATGGGACAAAGATTTCAGTGCTGGACTATTCTCAATTCAAGTCTCATACGACAATACAGGGGTCTTTAGATGACAATACAGGGGTCCTCAAATGAGTTGCTCCCTCTAGACATATTCCCATACGAAAAATGTAATATTCTAAAATGACAAATGATTCTAGGATAGTTTTCCACTTGTGTGTAAGAATTTTTGGACAATTCTGTCTAAAATTTGAGGTAAAAGTATCGATGTTTTGTTTTTGTCTACTGTCAAAGTGTTTATGTTTGAGAGATATTTGTCAAGTTGCAAGGTGTACATGAACGCAAAACACAAGATGTAAAGAACCAAACACTTTATATCCTATAGTCAATTTGGCTTAGTATCACAATATTTGCCCACGCTTGAAATTCCTTCACCTCACACAAAGTGATATTGGCTTTTACCGAGACTAGGCACATTGTGGGTTTTGGAAAGAGACTATATGCTCGAATTGTATAAGCTCCCCCATGCCACATTCATGATTTCAAAAATCCTTGAGAATACATATGTTGGGTGTAAAAATCTTGGGGTGATCCGGGTAAAGTCCACTTGGATCGATCCTTGCACAAAGATTATGATACTTTTAGAGGTAGATTGGGTAGCCTCTATCTAAAGGTGTGTAGTAAGTTCATCCGTTCATGATATCCCCTATAGTTTCACAAGCAAAATTAAGGCATATATCCCTACAAGTACCCAAAATGTATAGTCTTGCATGCAATATTGAGACCTCTCGGCCCTACACAAGTTGAATGTATCTCTGTTGTAGTCTTGTAAATAAGATTGAGACAAAAAATGGCCCTACAAGAGCCCAATCAAATATAGCTCTTTCTTAGCAAGACTAGGGAAACAAGGCCCTACAAATGAGAAAGAATTGAAGATAAAACTAGCCATATCTTCCCTCTCTTTGGATTGAAGGAAGCATTTGATTATAGTGGGGTGGAAGTAGCCAAGTCCGCTTGTTCCCCACTTAGGTCATTCCCAAGCGATTACTTCCTTGACAGGCCCTCTAAAGGTTTAGCTTGAAAAGTAAATGGATTGGTGACAAAAAGGAGTCTATATTTCTCCACACACACACAAGACATGCTTTAAGTTCTTTTCCCAAAGATTTAATTTCTTAGCGCAAAGTAAGTGAGTCTAGGTTTTTGATCTTCCCAAAGGGAAGAGAGCATACTCCCCTAATACTTGCTTCAAGCCAAACAAAAAGATTCTTCTAATTAATCAACGTGCCTACGAATCAAAGGAAAATGCTAACAAGCACGATCATTTGGTTGATGTGATTTCAAGGCAACTTGCAAACACCATTAGTAATTTCAAAAAATTTCTTTAAAAATCATCCTTCAAGCACAAATTGTTAGTAGTTATATAAAAAATAGTGCACAAGTATAGCTTTGGAAAGTGAATCTTCCTCAAAAAATTCTGCAAAAACCAGCTAGACTGCAAAAACAAATAATAAAAAGACCAAATAAGTCATGCCAAGGTTTAGAAAGAAGAAATTAGCCCAAGAGAAACTTTAAAAATGCTTGCTATTTTTGAAATGAAAAAGTACAAAATACAGACTGGTATCAAATCCTGTATGACAAAACAGGGGTTGTCATATGACAAAACAAAGTCTCACCAAAGCTCATACAAAAAATCTAATGCTCTGATACGACAAAAGGCAGTTTATAAAAACTCATACGACAATGTGCCTGTTCTCATACAATAAAGTACCAATCCGTAATTTTCCGTATGACAGAGAATAGAGAACAGTATGACAGAAAGCGCAGTTTCATGAAAAATATGCAAGAAATCATAAAAATGGAGCAAAAATGTAACTTTCTGCCCCACAGTAAGCGCCAAAAATGTGTGGTAAAATGTGAAACTAGAATCTGCAACCAAACACTTCAATAAACCATTACATCAAAAGGGGTTAGCAAAAAATAAGATTCAAAGCATGATCAAAACCCTTAAAAATCGACCTATTGCTTCCTAATTGAAGCGAGTGTGATTCTCATATTTGTTCATCAGATTAGACATAGAGAATTTAGTGACTTGACTACTCCAAAATGGAATATTCAATGCAATATGGAGCAAGATGCATGGACCTGCATGCTTTGCTCTTGAAAGCTTTAAAATGAGAATGCATAGACTATCAATTGAAATTCATAGCAACTATGATAAATGAAACTAGAATGCAAGATTTAAACTAGAAATGGAAAGAACAATGCATCTAGATTAAGCTAAAATATGAGAACTAGAATTCCATTAAGCTAAGAAATGAAGTTAACAATGCAAGAAATGCAAGAAACTAGCATGAGAGTAAATAAAGTATGAATGCACTATGAATCTAATATGAAGATAGAATCATAACCCTATTCCAAATCTTCCTAGCATGTCTCTCCAAAAATCTATCAAGTCTATCCCATCTAGCCATGAGAAATGGGAGCTATCCCTTTTATAAGAGATTCCAAGGAATGAGTGGTTGAGATTAAGAGGCAAAAGAATTTGATCAATGGTGGAGATACAATTCCTCTCAATCCATGTGAGATGAGAAAGTGATTTTGATTGGCCAACTTATGAGGAGAATAATACAAAATTGGTATTTTCCTCTCTTTTATTTGTTTTATTTAATTTTTGAGTGCACACCCATGTGTGAATGGGTTCACTTTTTGAGACTTAGGAATTTTTGATTTTATCCAAATGTTTATGCTTTTTTGGGTTTAGGCTTTGATGTTTGATGATTTGATTCAACAAGTCAAGATTAAAATTATGTAACCAAGTTTTATTAAATGCTCAATAATTTAGATTTAGGATTTATTAAGATCGGATATTTGAGAAAAAGGGGACTATGGGTTTACTAGACCATTTTTGGGTGATTACAGTCATCATATGATGCACTTGAAGAAGAAAAATATATGTGCTCTCTTCTAGGTGCATTTGGGCCTCTCCTTAGGATTGAATCTTAAACCTTGATTCCTCACCCATTTTCTATAAAAGAAACCTCATTCTTTCACAATTTGATCCACCTTTCATGCATTGTTATAATGCTAGTTTTGAGAGAAAATCAGAAATCCAATTCCAAAGCAGAGTTATAATGTCAAATTGAAGAACCCCCCTTGAAGCTTGAAGAATATCAAATCTAGAGCACACATTCGTAAGCATGGAAAAATCAAAAGATAAAAAGGGAGCTTGGATTTTGTTTTAGGGAGGTTTGCACTCCTTATGCTTTTATTGTTTTTAGGCTTTCTTTTCAGTGCAATCATGTATGTAGTTTAGATTATTAGTTATAGAGTGTTTTAATTCATTATTATGCTCCTTTACACCTAATTTTCATAGCTTACATTCTGGCACGTCCAGTGGGACCCACTTCACTGGTTAGTTTTACTAATAATAATGATTTCTCTCGAGTTTATGAGTTTGTAGTATTTTCAGGTTTAAAGGTGTCTTGGCTCAAAATGGACTCGGCCTATTTTTTTTTATCGATGAGAGGGTTGAGGCTAAACCTTATCATCGCGTTAACCTTTTTAAGGGTAGTATCTCTAACTTTGACCGAAATCATGCACGATTGACTATTGGTCAGCTGTGTTCAAACTTCCTCCATTCATTCCAATTTTCAAACTAGGTGTTCCCTCTACCACTTGGAACCTAGGTTTTTAGTTTCACATGTTTTAGGGATGGTTGACTTTTTGGTCAACTCTATTTAAATTTTTTGGTCAACTATCTCGGTTCACATTTTTGGTCAACTCTGGTCAACTTTTGGTCAACTATCTCTATATGCGTTTGGTTCACAGAAATGCTCATAACTTTTGCATACAAGATCCATTTTTAAGGATTCAAAAGACATTAAAAAGATGACTTAGAGGGCTATCTATATTTTTAGACTACTTTGTTAGATTCCTCATCAAAAAATCAGGTGAAATGTTTGAAGTCCCCCTTTCTTTTTCAAACTAATTTAATCAAACAAAACCAATCTTGAATGCACAAAGAATTGAACCAAGCTATCAAACATCTCTTTTTGGGTTTAAAATCGAAGAAGCTATCAAAATTCTCATTTTTGGTTTTAAAATTGAACAAGGCAAATCTCACATCTATTTTTGGATCTAAAATTGAACAAGGCAAATCTCACATCTCTTTTTGGATCTAAAATTGAACAAGCAAACTCACACATTTTCATTTTGGGTTTCTAACAATTGAACAACAACAATCACACCTTTTTTCTTTCAAGTGCACTAAAATCATGCAAAATCAAATCTCAAATGCATAAAGGGTTAACATCTTTGTTTCAACTTTGAAATTTGACAAAATGAACAAACACTTGGAATTTGGGTTTAAATTGAACAAACTCAATCAAACATCATCTTGAATGCATAAATAGGAATTGAACAAGGCAAAGTAAATTTTGATTTGGTGCACATAAAATCAAATAAACTTGCGAGTTTATTTCTGCACAAATCAAACATTTCTTAACTTGTCAAAGGAGTTAACCATGTGTTTGGCATCTTTGGTGCACTTGCATAAGATCTGTAGAGTGCAACCTCACTTCACGCAATATCCTCTCCCATTGGCTTTCATGGTCATTGGTGCAAGAGAAAGGTGATTGTGAAAGTTTGATCTTTTTTCTAAATCTAATTAGAAGGGCTTGTCTGAAAGAAGCATGAGTCCTTCTGGAGAATGACCCCAAACTGGTAAATCCTTCATTTGGTATAGAAATAAGGTGGACTTAAAGGTCTGTCTATATCCCTCCAAGCTCAAGCGGGTCATGTTAAATGGTAGTCCATACTGATTGAATATCCTCAGCATACTGGCATGGTTGAACTAAGTTCTTAAGTGAGTCACATAGTATAAACCAAGTGGAGGGACACCACAAAAATAATAGCAACTCATAAATCTAGCAACCTACCTGATCCATCCCTAAAAGCTTGATAATAGACTGGGCAAGGAAGATAGTAACTTCCTTAAGAAATTTGCACATTTTTGCCACCCTGAGCATTTAGAGTCGGATAATACAACATCATGGAGCCTCGTGCTTGATGGTGGTCATATTCTGATTAGCTCTTGTGTGTGTGCCTATGCATGCAGACAAAGGTTTTCAAGCTCATCACATGCTTAAGGTAGAAAGTGCTTATATGTGTCTTTAGTGTTACAAACCTTGTGCAAAACAGTTCTTGAATATTCACAAATCTGAAAGTTTTGAAGTCCTTTTGCCAAGGAGATTGACATTTTATGTGTCTTAAAAGGTTTCTTTGCCTCTTGTGAGACTGTTTTCTCACAATCTCCAAAAACTCATGACTTGTTCCAAAAAACAAAACAATCCAATGCACACTTGCCATAGTCACCGCCTAATCCTAAAACATTACCAAAATGAGATCGTATCTATTTTTGTCAAACACAAGAAAGTTAGGTCCTTCATTTTTCCCAATATCCTAGGCTACCACAGTCATCTTCTACACCCCCCATCCTCTTTCCATATTCTTTAGAGTAAGTCCTTCTTCGTATTCTAAGTTTAAATTTGAGTCCTAGTCTGAGCTTGTTTGTTCATCCTAATCTGAGCTTGAGTCTTCCATTCATCTCCCTCATTACTCCTTATCCAACTCATTAGAAAAGCATCATGTCACAAATCTATTATGATGAGTTTGGTTGTCATATCTCTTCCTTTCCTTTATCCTATTCCAGTGATGATAAGGGTCTTATTGATCATGAGGCATATTTTGAAAACCTTAGCAAGCTTTCTCCCAGCATCCCCAAACTTCAGTCATTTCTCCATCCAACCCCATCATGTCTTCATCCTATCCAGTGATGATGAGAGTCTTGTTGATCATGATGCATACATGGAAAGCCTTAACAAAATTTCTCCAAGCATCCTCCAAGCTCCATAGGTTCCTCCACACTACCCCAACATGCCTTTGTATCTACCCACCAATGCTCCTTATCCTACCTTTGACAAGGGAAATCCATCTTATCCTTCATCCACATCTCCTTCCTATACATTCACACCTCCATCTTATCCCATATTCATGCCTTGAACTCCATCTTTTCACAAAAAACACTACTAGCTACATCCCTAATCCCAACCCACCATCTCATTATCCTCCAACCCATGTTCAAATCCCTAATCCTAGTCCTTCATTTCCTCCAAACCATCACTATGATCCCCATGCTATTGCTAATCTACCATCCACTCTATCCTACCCATCTACCCCATCTTATCCCAATCTACCATCCAGTCTATCCTACCCATCTACCCCATCTTATCCCAATCTGCCATCTCATAAATCCTACCTACCTTAACCCATGTTTCGTACTCCAATCCATCCCTCCTCTCCTATCAGTTAGTCAATCAAGTTCACAAGACATTGCCACACCTACCTATGTGAACTATCTCACCATACCATCTTCCCACCATCCAATACGTAAGTCTCCAAGGAGTTTCAGAAGTAAGCCATCACAAAATCCATCTCTTATAGTTGATGAGTCATGTTATATCACTTCCCCATGGGAAAACACTAGTGATGAAGCCCTTCCATCTCCCAGACCCATCATTCCTCTTCCATCTCCCGCACCTATTATTTCCCTTCCAGATCTCATACTTTTTAATCCTCTTCCATCTCCCATACCTATCATTTCCCTTCCACATATCATACTTTTTAATCCTCTTCCATCTCCCATACCTATTATTTTCCTTCCCGATCTCATACTTTTTGATCCTCTTCCATCTCCTAGCACCATTCAAGTCCCCTCATCCATTGAATTCATCCATTCTCCATCCCCATCTTCTCCTCCTGACACTATCCACATCCCATTCAATGAACCTCATGCATCCACTCTTCTTCCCTCTCTAACAGAATCAACCATCCCTCCATCCAACCCATTTGAAGAATCTCCCATTCATTCATCCAATCCATTTGCAGAATCCATCCATCCATCCAACTCATCTAAAGAATCCCTTCATACATTCCCCTTCACACCAGCCACACCAATCCAATCATGTCAAGACCTTATCCAAAAGCATGTTGAAGTATCCATTAACTTGAATGAAAATTGTATCATTCCATCCACTCCATATCTAGATCTTAACATCCCACTCAATCCATTACATGATCCATCCACTCCACTTCCTAATTCATCCACTCCTTCACATCAAGATCCTACCATTCCATCTCCTCCAACTCTAAATCCATTACATCATCAGAGTCAAGATCCAAGCATCCCATCCCCTCCCCTTCATCCTGCTTTATACCTCCAATTCCAACTATCCCACCAGCATTACTCCATCACCTTGATTCACTCACATTCATCTACAGTAGTCTGCTTAAAACAAAAGAAATCAATTACAGCTCCACCATTTTCCATCCACCTAATAATCGAATCAAATCTTGTTCCTTCGCTAAAATGTATCCTAATTTGAATCAAATGCTAAAACAATAGAATTATCAAGGTAAAGGCACATGCATAAATGAGAAAGGTACCTTGGAGCCCATTTAGGTTAAAATACATCCATGATCTTATGGTATTGGTTACGCCCCTAGAGGTCCTTCATCCAAAATTGTTGGTATAGCTAAAGAAAAGTTCGCGAGTGCTTTCAAACCCTCCATCACATCTTCCCATCATCCCTCTAAAGCATATAACACCACCCCCCTCCTCTATCCTTTCAACCCAAAACCACCAACCATATTCCTCCTTCATCCTCTCAATCCATTTTGGGCCCCTATGTCCCAAAATCTCATCCCACATCGTGTCCCACTCCTTCCTTCATCTATTAATCCCATATAAAAAATCCCACCACTTACTTTCCCAATTGGAATCAATAAAGGCACATACACATGCAACCCATCCACCATTGTACCTCCACTACTCCATCCATATTTCCTCCATCTCATGCAAGTTCTCATATCTCTTCCAATGCTACTCACTATAATTTGGATACCAAATCACCAATGCATAAAGCTACAGATCCACAATCTGAAGATTGTCATGTCCACTTAAAATGACATGCTCCAACAAAAGAAAATCCAATCAAAGAATTCACTACATCCCATAGGCCACAAAATCCCACCAAAGAAAAAGCAAAAACTATGTGGATCCCAAGGCAAAAAGATGACATGCATCTAAAATAAAAATCTATTGTAGCATTCGAGGTTACTAATCCTGTAGCTGAGCATTCCTCTCCTCTATCTTCAAAATATATTTTGGCTCCTTATGTCCCACAACTTCCTACCATGATTCCTACATCACATCCATAGGTACCATCTACTTCACATTCACTCTTCCCATATCCCTCGCAACATGTGCCAATGGTGATCCTGACAGCATCCCCCTATCCCACTCACTTTCCATCATTTTATCTGAATACTTCCAACTATCATATCCCCTATCCCACATATCTCCCCCTGCATAAATATCTCATACCTACATTTTCCTAAGTCACTCATCCAGCATAAAGTTGTACCAACATATCGTGATCAACACCAAAAAACCAGAAAACATAAAAAAAAACAACAAAAGAAGAAAAAAAAGAAAAGAAAGACAAATCAAATCATCCATTGATGAAAACTTGGAAAACAAGTGCCTTGGACAAGTACCATGATGAAAGCCTGATAAACAGGCATCATGTGTAGTTCCTCCATCTAGTTTCTCCTCACACTTGGGGGCAGTTTCTTCTGGCCACCATCAATCTACCATCCATATCATGTCTTGTCCTTTTCACTTCCTCCATCCTCCTCTAGATCTTGATGAGAAATATATAGGCCACCATATCTACATGCTTTTGGACATCTCTTTACATCCATCTCTCATCTCCCATATTTCTCCGCCTATCCTTTTATCCACCCATCCTTCCTTCCATCTATCCTTCTGGACTATCTTCCTCCCTTATCCACCCTTTGTCCTATCTTTTATTCACCTTTGTAATCCTCTTGTTATCCTCTCTTCCATCCTATCATACCCTCTCCTAATGCTTCCTCACATGCATGATCTATCCTAAGTAGGGGCATTCTGTTCCTTGGTGACATAGTCCTTGGAGACCTTCTCGTATCCACCTGTCATTTCCCAATCCTCCCATCTCTTTCAATCCTTTCATCCCCCAAATATCCCTCCATTCCTCCACCAAAATCCTTCCATCTAGAACTTCTCTCTCTGCATTCCCCAATGTCTCCTCCATCTTTTAATTCCTCCTTTCATATATCCCATCACTTGTTTCTTCCCTTGTCATTGGTATTCCAATCCTAATTCTCCTCATGACCAACTATTGCATGCAAAACCTATCCACATCCTCCAGCTATCCAAAGTCCAACAAAAATAGCCCATCCAAGTACACCCTTAGCCTTGCTGCAAGATTTTATCACAATCAACTCATCATCATTGGGATGCATCCTTCCCAATCCTTGTGTTTTCTTTGGGATTGCATCATTCCCACATCTAGAGCACTCCATCTGCTATTCCTCTATATTGGCCTTTTGGCTCAACCAGGGAAAGATCATGCATATCTGTCGCATCTCATCCATACTCCCTAAGCTTGTTGTATCTTCAGTCTTGTAAATATATTGTTTGTGTCAGTCTAGTCTTGAGCTCAGTCCCACTTGTACATATTTCGCATCCTTGGTTGGTCTCCTTGCAAAAAGTGATCTAGATTTAGATCTTGAATCCTATGTTTTAGCAAGTTCCTTATGACAAAATCCAGTTTCAGCAATTTTTTCATCATCACATCTTTGGCCAATCATATTCACACTTGATATCTCCATGGAAATGGGTCCTTGAGGATGTATTCTTCCTCTCGTTGACCTAAATCAAATCATCTTTCTGGAAATGGGTCCTTGAGGATGTATCCTTCCTCTCGTTGACCTAAATCTAGATCATCATCATCACTGGGTCCTTATAGGATGTATCCTTCCTCTTGTTTGACTTGAAAACAATCATAAATCAAATCAATCCAATCATCATCCCATATTGTTGATCTCTCTGGCAAAAGGAGTCTTGTTATTGAATTTTTGATCTTGAAATTTGATTTTGGTTCTGGGTTATCATTCTTAATTTCTATCAGTTTTTCTCCTCCTCAAAGTTGCCATGATTCTTTATATCATGGTCTGCTGCAAATGGATGCACTTGGGATACAAAACTTGATCTTTTTATTTTCTTCTTGTGAGTCAGTCAGATATGACCCTCGCATGTATGTAATCTATTTTGGTTTGCATGCTGCACTTGGGAAATGTCATTTTCTTGTGGGCTTTTCCAGAATCATTTCCACCACGGCTCTTCTAGAACTCATGTGTGATGTTGGGGAAACCCCCCTGTGTGTCTATTGTGTCAGTCCTCTGTAACTCTAGTGACAAGTCCTCATGTTCCTTGTAACCTTGGCATGGTCTCTAGCATTTCTAAATCAAAATAAGTGCTCAACCTACATGGCGGTATTCCCCCCGGAATACTCCTCGCTCAAGCTTCAAGAAAAATCCTCCCCCAACAAATCCACGACAAAGAATTTCCTTTTTATTCCAATCAAATCCCATCCCTAGGACAACATTTCCCTTTTATTCCAATCAAATCCCATCTCAAACCTAACCCTTCATCCTTGATGCAAACCTGACTATCCCATCCCTCATTCTTCTATCCCCCCTTCATTTTTCTTCTATCTTGTCTCTCCTGGTTGTCTCTTTTTGAGATGCCGCCAAGGCTTCACCTTTTTCCCTATCACCCTCTCAAGGGGGCATCATCCTGGTCATCCTATCCAAAATCTATCCTAATCACCACTCTGGGGAAATATTTTTTCCTACGTCCACATCTTCGCTTCGTCTATTGTTTTAAATGTCTTCGAAATAACATTATTCTAACACTATGTCGAAGAGGGGAAAAATGTAGACACCTAAATTTGATTAACCTAATTCAATCATATTTAATGCCTTCTAGGACATATTAGCTAAGTAATTAAACATTATCTAATTGACCTATGTCATCCTCTAGCCCTAATTAATCCAATTAATTGGCTATAGTCCTGATTAATTATTAAAAGCAACCAATAGCTTAATAATTAATTAAAACCCTATTCCCATATTATTAAATGAATATGTTATTTATGTAATTCAATTTATTAATATTCCCTTTAACCCCTAACCTAACCTATCTCAACCACCTAACTCAGGGTTCAAACTAATTCCAACCTCTTCACCCATGCTAATCCTAATCCTATCCTAAACTCTCCCTAATGATGTCACATTCATAATCTTTGGATTAGGAATTCAATCCATTCCCCAATATTAACTTTCTCAAGCTTTATTTTATCACCTCACCCATGCCTCATTAATGCTTCTTACACTCCTCATTAAGGGCGTTCTTACACCCTCATTAATAACCTTATCTCCTAAAGTATCCTCTCATCTCCTTGGCTCACTTCCCTAAATGGTCACATTCCTCCCTATTTTCAACCCAATCATATTGTGACACTTTTCATCATATGATGAACTTGAAGAAGTACAATCCATGTTCTCTCTTCTAGGTGTATTTGGACCTCTCCTCAAGATTGCAACTTGAACCTTGATTCCTTGCCCAATTTCTATGAAAGAAACCTCATTCCTTCACAATTTCATTCACCTTTCATGCATTGTTATAATGCTAGTTTTGAGAGAAAATCAGAAATCCAATTCCAAATCAGATTTATAATGTCATTTTGAAGAACCCCTCTTGAAGCTTGAAGCATATCAAATATGGAGCACACATCCATAAGCATGGACAAATCAAAAGATCAAAAGGGAGCTTGGATTTTGTTTTAGGGAGGTTTGCACTCCTTATGCTTTTATTTTTTTTAGGCTTTCTTTTCAGTCTAATCATGTATGTAGTTTAGATTATTAGTTGTATATTTTTTTAATTCATTATTATGCTCCTTTACACCTAATTTTCATAGCTTACATTCTGACACGTTGAAATTTGATTTTGGTTCTTGGTTATCATTCCTGATTCTGTCGGTTGTTCTCCTCCTCAAAGTTTCCATGATTTTTTAAATCATGGTATGATGCAGCCTGTGAATGGATGAACTTGGAATATAGAACTTGATATTGTTTTTTCTTGTGAGTTAGTTGGATATGACCCTTGCATGTATGTAATCTGTTCAGGCTCGCATGCTACACTTGGGAAGTGTCTTTTTCTTGAGGTCTTTTCCAACATCATTTCTACCATGTCTCTTCTGGGACTCATGTGTGATGCTGGGGCAACCACCATGTGTCTTTTGTGTCCATATTCTGCTACACCAGAGACAAGGCCTCGTATTCCTAGTAACCTTGGCATGGTATCTAGCATTTCTATATCAAAATAACTTCTCAACTACATGACAGTATTCCATCCTAGAATACCCCCCACTCAAGCTTTAGGAAAAATCCCCCCATCCCCTCCCCAAAAATAGAAATCAAATCCCATCCCCAGCAAAGCCATCCTTTTTAGTCCAATCAAATCCCATCTCAAATGTAACCCTTCATCCTTGATGCAAACCTGACTATCCCATCCCTCATTCTTCTATTCCCCCTTCCTTTTTCTTCTATACTATCTCTCCTAGCCATCTCTTTTTGAGATGCCGCCAGGGCTTCGCCTTTTTCCCCGTCTCCCTCTTGAGGGGGCATCATCCTGGTCATCCTATCCTAAATCTATCCTAATCATCACTGTGGGGAAATGTTTTTTCCTACGTCCACATCTTCACGTCATCTATTGTTTTAAACGTCTTTGAAATAGCGTTATTCTAACACTATGTCAAAGAGGGGCAAAATGTAGACACCTAAATCTGATTAACCTAATTCAATCATATTTAGTGCCTTCTAGGACATATCAGCTAAGTAATTAAGCATTATCTAATTGACCTATATCACCCCCTAGCCCTAATTAATTCAATTAATTGGCTATAGTCCTGGTTAATTATCAAAAGAAACCAATATCTTAATAATTAATTAAAACCCTATTCCCCTACTATTGAATGAATATGTTATTTATGTAATTCAATTCATTAATATTTTCTTTAACCCCTAACCTAACCTATCTCAACCACCTAACTTAGAGTTCAAACTAATCCCAACCTCTTCACACATGCTAATCCTAATCCTAATCCTATCCTAAACTCTCCCTAATGATGTCACATTCCTAATCTTTGGATTAGGAATTCAATCCCTTCCCTTAAGTCAACTTTCTCAAGCTCTATCTGATCCCCTCACCCATGCCTCATTAATTCCTCTTACACTCCTCATTAAGGAGGCTCTTACACCATCATTAATAGACTTATCTCCTAAAGTCTCCTCTCATCTCCTTGGCTCACTTCCCTAAATGGTCACATTCCTCCCTCTTTTTAACCCAATCATATTGTGACACTTGTCATCATATTATGCACTTGAAGAAGCAAAATCCATGTACTCTCTTCTAGGTGCATCTAGATGTCTCCTCAGTATTTCATTCTCACCCATTTTCTATAAAAGAAACCTCATTCCTTCACAATTTCATCCACCTTTCATGCATTATTATAATGCTATTTTTGAGAGAAAATCAGAAATCCAATTCCAAAGTAGATATATAATTTCAGTTTGAAGAACCCCTCTTGAAGCTTGAAGCATATCAAATCTGGAGCACACATCCATAAGCAGAGAAATCAAAATATCAAAAGGGAGCTTGGATTTTGTTTTAGGGAGGTTCGCACTCCTTATGCTTTTATTGTTTTTAGGCTTTCTTTTCAGTCCAATCATGTATGTAGTTTAGATTATTAGTTGTAGAGTGTTTTAATTTGTTATTATGCTCCTTTACACCTAAGTTTCATAGCTTAAACATACAAAAACCAGAACTAAATCCTAATTCTAACCTCCCAAAGGTTATCTCCTGAGAACTACTCTTCCAACTACTGCCTAAACAAAGATCAAGAGCCTCGATATATAGAGCCTTCACAACACATATGTTAGATAGAACAATTACTTTTTCGAAGACAAAGAAAATGTAACTTGTACAAATATAGGTCAGGACCCAAATCATAAGATCTTAATAACACAATATAGAAATTACGCACGATCCATGAGAGACGTCGACCAAAGATCCATGAACATCAAGGTATGAGCCACCAAGCTTTGTCGATCAAGAATTGCTTCGCAAGATTGGAAAACTCCATCTGACCGTTAGAACATGATGAACACGCATAACTGACCATGAATCTTTAATATCTCAACATCAAAGTACCCAAATGAGGTGTGAACCTAGACATAAGTAAAACATGATGTCCAAAACTAATTCTAAAGTTCACAACAACAAATGATCTAAAACCAAGGCACACCACCCCAAACACTAATATAGGAAAACAAGAACAAAACTGAAGGAAATATTTTTAAGTGATGCAAGATTTCCAATGACCCAAGGACGCTCCTACATCAATTTTGTCCTCCATAAGACAATCTACTAGGATTTCCACTACGACCTCTCCCACTTTTATTTTTCTCAAATTTTTGTTTAGTTTTTCTTCTAGCTTCAAAGCAAATTGATATGCATATTCAATGGTAGACTTTCTTACAATGATACACTCTTCTTGAATAGTAGTCTGCCTTAACCTATTTATGTAAGAGACAACCTTATCGGTGTTAGCTTTAGGATGAACCATTCTAATAAGGACTCGATAGAACTCCTTTGTATATTCATGGACAGATCTTCCTACTTGTTTCAACCCTTGCATTTTCTTTAGAAAATCAAGATCATAGTCAAAAGGAATTAATTGTCTCTTAAATGTTTCCACTATTTGATCCCATCTTGATATCTTCTCCTTCGCTCTTCCATTTCTCTTCAACTAAATCTCTTTCCACCAAATTTTGGCATGACCTTTCAGCTTGGCCTTTACAAATTTGACCCTCTCAGAATATTCTATTTCCTCAAACTCAAAGTACTCCTCCATATCATTGATCCAATTGATCAACTCTTCTGGATTAATATTTCTAGAAAATGTAGAAAATTCAATCTTTGGTCTCTTTCCAACCTTGGAAATGGCCTGAAAAAACCTAGCTTCATCAGGATACCCTAACCATTTCTTGCTCTTCTTCAAACTCTCATTGTCCTTTAGATTCATCCTCACTTGCATCTCATTCCCTAATATCAGATCCTCTATGTATATCCTCTTGCAATGCTTGCACTTGCCCCTGGATGGATCTAAAAACCTCTTCTTTCACACTCGTAAGTCTTCCACCATGGTTTCTTCGGGGATGCATTTTCTGCACTTATCTCTCAGCCCTACAACCATAATCCTGGTGCAAACTGCTTCACATTTGATGATATTTCTATACTCTCAGGAACTTATACTCTGGTACCACTTGATCAAGGGTAATCACCACCTTAAGTAATTTTTATCTCTATTCCTTTTGTATTGAAACTTCAGTTTCGAAGGCCCAACTTCCAAAACCCATAACTTGTGAATCGTTGAGTAGATTAGCTATTATAACCCCATTTCAGAAATGCCACAAAGCACTCTACACCTTAGACTAGTGAAGTGAAAGAAAATAAAAGTTTGAGCCCTTTTCAGAGCCTCCAAGGCCTTCAAAACTGAGTTCAAAGATTTTGTACCACCTCACCAAAATAAAAAATGTAATATGTTCAAAACCAGACTTGATCTTGCTATAAAATTTTACCAACAGGATTATATCCAAAATGAACCTCCAGTGAAGAAATTGGAACAATATGTGCTCATACGAACAAATGACTAAAAATAGTAAACATGCCAAAAATAGTAACCTTGTCCAAATATAGCCCTTATTGAAAACTAGCCAATATTCTTGGGTGATGCAAGATTTCTCTTACACCCCAGATGCTCCTGCATCACATACCAACATAGTGCAAGAAATTTAGATCTCTCAATGAGAAGCACCCATTAAGGCCCAAAAGTATTGTTCCTATTATCTCACAAGACAGATCATTCAATGTGCATCTTGTTTATTGAATGACATAATATGTCCTTAGAGCATAAACATCATAGATAGTTGAAAGTGTGTAAAACATTTTTCAACATACTGTACATCCATGATGAAATTATAAAGGCCCAAAAAAAATGACATCTTTATCCCTCTAAAATGATATAGAGCTTAAGATTATTTTTAAAACTAGAGAAAACACACAATAAAAGAAAAGATAGACATAGCTTGCATTGTTTCCTCTATTGATTATTTGAATACAAAGCTAAGGTTGAAGAATGATGCAACTACTACTTTCTAAGCACTCTTTTAAATCAGTAAAAAATAGACTTTGAAAAAACTCTTGAAAGAGATTTTGTTAGAATTAAAAAATTGCTTATTATAGTGCTCCCTTAGGCTTATAGCTAAACCATTGATAGAAACAAAATTTTGTATCAATAGCCTTAGTTCTTGTTGAGATTCACATCTCTTCCTATCTATTTCCTTCATAAATTGTAAAAAATTAGAAGTTGAGGTAAGAATCTTACCATCTTTAGTTAGAGCATCTTTCACTCTGTTCACTACCATTGTTAAGGTATTTTTGTCAAGTACAATAGATTGAGCCAAATTTTCTAACCTCTTCCTTTCATAATCTCTTTCTAGTCTCATTGTTGCAGAATTGTTTAGACTTTTCATTTTATCTCTATTAGTTGTGACCAATTTACCTTACTATTTTATCAGTGTGGCCTCCTCATCATACTTTACTTCAGGCACTAAGTCAGATAGTATATCTATTGCAGTCAACATAACTTGTGCCTCTTGTTTCAAAAAACTTGCCTACTTCACTTCAACCACTATCTGCTAAAATATCAAACAATCTTTTTGGATCAAGGGGATCCAAACATACCTCTTTTTCTTTCTCCTTCTTGTCTTTCTTTTGATGCACACAGCTTCTAAATTGTTGTTTGTCAGAGTCACCATTAGATTCACTCTATTCATTTAATTCATTTACAAAATCCACAATCACTCTATCAATATTGGTGCTCTTTTCTTTACTTGTCTTTTCCTTCTTGTATGTTTCCAGAGAAGAGATACTATTTATTCTTTCCCCAAAGTGACTCTCTTTTTTAGTTTTTTTTTTTAAATCTTTACAATCAAAGGAGAGGCAACAAAAGAAGTTGTATCAGAGGGGTTGCTAGTAGAGTTTTGTGTGATTTTCCTAATATCATCTATTCTTATATGAAAGACCTACTCAAATTCTATCCTCTTTGTAATCTTTTCAACATTATTTTGAGCATTCTTATCCATTATCTTAATGTGAATTTCTATTGATTTTTGATGTGCAATGTCGAATATTTCTTTTGAAGTATTGATAGGACTGGAAATGAGAATCTTAGCATAGTTCTCCATAAACTCTTCAAAAAATTTGTAGCTAAGTGTCAGAACCCACTGTAACCTTTTTCGATTAATGTAAAAGTAGGTTTTGAAGAGGCCCCGAAACCCTGTACAAAGATAGAACTTAAGATAGAAAATTAAGAGTTCTCAAAACACAATAGAATAGATAGAACAAAAGGGCAGTATCCCCAAGAAACACATAATAGTGATAATCCTAAAGGATAATAATTTGTCATTAGTATACAAGGAAATAGTTTTTTGGACTATCGGTAACATGATCACCGAGTGACAACATATAGACAAGTGCAATGGTCACCGAAATAGTTAAGTGCAATGGTCACCAAAATAGACAAGCACAGTGAACAATGAACTCAGACTATCACCCATAGATAGTTTACAGAGTAAGCTGAGAACACAGTTTACAGAGTAAACCAACAGACAATTCAGAGACATCATCGAGCACAGACTACAAAGCATACCTATTGGAATTAATGGGGATTGTGTACTGAGAGGGGAGGGGTGAATCAATACCTCTAAAACTTTTGTATCCTTTAATCAATTAACCTTTGTAATCTATTTTATATCCATTCAATCTGATCTATACTATATTGATGTGAGTTATATCAATTCATAACATTAACATAAATGTGAAAATTCATAGAAACATTCATGAAAGTAATTGACACATAACACAAGATATGATATCATAGAAAACTCTTGTTAGGAAGTAAAAATTGCGGTGGGGATGACACCCAAAAAATCTTCACTATCTGCAGATCGGAAGGGGCCGGTTAAGGCTTACAATTTGATCAATTCTAATGATCTACCCTATTAAGAGTATCGATGGAGACCTGTTAAAGTATATTCTATTAGGAGCTTTAGCAACACTATTGATTGTGCACTCGATTAAGATATCTATAGTTGGACTGTTAAATCCACCTTCT
Source organism: Thuja plicata (assembly GCA_018584345.1). Classification (NCBI taxonomy): domain Eukaryota; kingdom Viridiplantae; phylum Streptophyta; class Pinopsida; order Cupressales; family Cupressaceae; genus Thuja; species Thuja plicata. The sequence goes on along the minus strand of MU225585.1, from coordinate 110,554 downwards.
TTGAAAGGATTTTTACACTTTTCTCCACTTGTTAGAATGATAGAAAATTACAAATTGGCTTGGTAAATGCAATCTCCTATTGTTGATACAGATCCAATTTAGTTTATATGAAAAAATATTATCACCTAATATGATTGAGTAATACCTCTGGTTATAGGTAGCCTCTATTCTTGGTTCTTGCTAACCAAATTTTCCTTTTGCTATTCTGGTTCTTGAAAATTTCAATTTGATCCATAGATGTGCTCGTTGGATTCATGCATTCTCTCTTTCATATTCACATCCTTAATAATGAATGATTGCATCATCTACTAATAAGATGGATTGACATCATCAAGTTTAGAGAAAAACAATGTTAACTCTAAGATCAGGTTTACAACTTGTACCTAGATCTCCTAGTCTATGCATTTTAAATCAGTTAGACTGATTAAAGAACTTGCATTCATATTTCTTGTCCCTAAAGAAATGGATTTAAGAATAAATAAATATCTTATAAATAGAATAAGCTTTCTTTATCTGATGTGGAGGTCAGATCCACTTTTTGCGGGCTGCAACTGACTCTCGGTTCCTAATGGTTGGTTATGCTTGACTGTCCTTCAGTTTTGTTCTGTCAGTTGCACTTTAACTATTTTGCCGGTTTCTCTTTAACTGTATCTTTGGTTTGCACTTTATCTTGCACATCGGATTCCTATTTATCTTTCTACTTTGCAATTTTGGTGTACTCAAAAAGTTGTGTCATCGGTTCACTTTGTGCTTAGTCATTTCGGTGATCTTCTTTATATCTAATTTTTTGTTTTGCTCTTTGTTCTATCTTTCGGTGTATGCTTACCGAAAGTGTTGTTTGTATACTAATGGAAAATTAATGTCATCAATCTCCCCCTTTTACATTAGTATCAAAAACTGATATGTGCAAAATACTAACAAAATGTTAAGTATATACACCATAAATGATCCTTAGTCATTTAATGACTCCCCCTATTTATATGATGGTATATCTGTACATATGATATCTTTCCTTTTACATATCATTTTCCCCATATGAATATACATGTACATATTTTCCATTTTCCCATCTGAAAGAATGAATGAATACATATCATTTTCCCTTTTATTTTCTACTCATATCATTTTCCCCCTTTTTTGATATTAAGGGAAAAGGACAATACCTTAGAGCTTATTTAAAATGTGGGAGCGTGAAGAATTCATGTCTTCCATCATTTTCTCCCATTTTTCTTTGAGGTTCTCTGGAGTCATGTGCTCGAGTGTGATCTTGGAGTGCATGTCATAGATGTTGAATGCTACAGATATCTCAGGAGTCACTATTAGTTGCCATGCTGAACTGATGTGTTGTTGGAGCAGTGTAAGGTTCAGTAGAAGTTTTGCTTTGAGCTTGATGAATTCTTCCCTGAAATGTGTCTCTGCTTCCCACAGTTCCTACCTTAACCTTTTTATCTCTATGATCTTCTCATAGTGCAACTTAACTACATTGTCTCCATCAGTGGTTAAGCTACTAGCACTGTTAGCTAGATCATTGTCTAACTTTCCTATGCTGTCACTATTCTCTTTAGTGAAATTTTCTATTGTGCTCAGTTGTTGAATCAAGGTTATATCTTTAGTTATTATTGGATCTAATTTAGTGATGAATTCTGATAGCTTTACCTTATTGACCGCCACTTCTTGGCTAATGTTTTCAATGAGCTTCTGTTGGTACCTCTGCTCTTCTCTCTCCTCAATTGCCTTTTCTGCATCAATATTTTGAGTTGTTATTACGTCAGTGAGAGTGGATAATTGATCAAGAATTGGCTTTGTTTGATCAATATCAACATCGAGTACAATCTAGTGTAAGATGTCCCTAGTTGTCTCCAGTACCATGGAGTCTCTATGATGTTTCTTCAACTTCTCCTATAATTCCTTCCTTTGGCATATTTCACCATATTCTTGTAATGCTTCAAAATAAAGTGTAGTTGGGTCACACGTTGGTATTTGAATAAGTTAATCCAAGGTGAATTCCAAATTATTCTTCTTTGATTTATTCTTCTTCTTCTTCTTTTGTGAATCTTGAGTGTAACACCGTTGCTAATTTCTATGATTTCTTAGTTGTGCTTGATGAAGTGACCTGTTGTGCTTCTTTTTGTTTCTGAGTGTCAATTTCAGCTTGTCAGGTGTCTGTAGACATCTCCACATTCACCTTCATACTGTCGGTAGCACCTTTGTTGGTTTCCTTAGGAGTGCCATCTTTCTATTTATCTCCTTCATCAGTGTCCTTAGATTCATCATTCTTTGTGTCAGCATTCTTCTCTATGGTGTCTGCATCTTGTTGTTTTGAATCTCCTCCAATAACCTTATCAGTATAAGTTACATTTTGAGTAGCTCCAATGTATTTCTAATCATCAGTGTTATCTTTCTTTTCTTCTTCTCCTGCATCATCAAGAGTATCCTTTTCAAGTGACTTGTTTGATTCTTGCAGAATATTGATAGCTTGTATCAATATTGGCATGTTTCCTAGAATGTTCACTTGTCCATTATCAACTGTTGTGCCCTGCTCATCGGTTGTGTCCTTTGCAATAGTGACATCTTCATCTTTATTAACTTCCTCTATTGGGTCATCAGTGATGTCAATGATATTAGTATCCACAATGTTGTCATTTGTGGTGTCTGGCCATGATTTTATCTGTGACATCTACATTCTTATTTCTGGTTGTGTCATCTTCTTCCTTGTCTAACTCAACTAATGTGTCATCTTAAGTTGCCTTATCATCATCTTTCTCGAGGCTTTCTTCCTTAGTAGGTCTGTTTAGAATCTTACACCATTTCTTATGGCTATCTTGTTCAAGCTCTATAAGATTTCCTTCAAGAAATTTTTATGCTCTCAACTTCGGTGAGAACCCCTTTTTGTATTTCTCCATCATTTCATCTATTTCTATCTTCTTGGATTTAGGTGGTATGAGAGTAACAAGTACTCCTTCTCTTATTTCCCTCTCATTCTTCAAAGCAAATGTCCATCTGGAGTATAGTGTATCTAATAATTCCCTTGGTATATTGTTTCCTTCAAACTAAATCAGTACATATTTAAACTTGTACATTTTTTCTATAATGGTGTCTTCAACTTTGTTCTGATATTTGGATCTAGTTTCATCCATCTTCTTATCTTAGAATATATGATAGATTCTGAATTTGTAATATATTTACAAATATCATCAATAGATTTTGGAGCTTTTACCTTGACTCTTTCTGCCTCTTTAGCTTCACCTTGCTTGGTGTCTTCAACATCTTCTCAGGTTTTGATGAGCTTCCTTCCTCTTTTGTTTTTCCCCCTCTTAGGTGTGGCAACTTTCCTTTTGTATGTCCATACCTTTTCTTTATTTAAAGGTGAAGGAGTTGAATCCTTAGATGTTTGGCTTCTTGTTCTAGAATCAACTGTTGTCCTTGGATTCTTAGTTGGTGGAGGAGGTGGTGAATCTGACTCTATTTCCTTAGAGTCATCCTTTTCCCCAGCTTCACCGATAGGTAGCTATCCTTTGGTTTCTTCCTCCTTTTTAGTTTCCTCTTCCTGCTCAGTTTCTTGCTCAGTTGCCGACAATATCTTTTTGAGGTTCTTTACCATATTGTCCTTTTTCCTGACAATTTTCGTAACGACTAGGCCAGATTTTATTCTTGTCTTGGCCTCTTCATATGTTCCAAAATTGGGTTGGTTCTTATCTATTGGTTCATTAAACAAGGCATCAATTGCCTTAGATGCAAGATCAATGTTTATCTCATACTCCAGCGGTTGTAACCATGTTGTCCTCGATACAAAAAGCTTGATGTAAGTATTATCTATATCAACCATGAAGCATATTTCATCTTTATACTTCTCAATGAGTTTCTCAAGGATCCTTACCCTCTTTTGCATTCTGTCTTTGAATACATTAAAGTATCCATCCATGACTGCCTCAAAATTTTCTCCCAGTGAGGCTATATGTTCATTGATCTATATGGTGACTAGTTTGGTGCTGTCCCATTTCACATCTCCTACCAACAAGAATATTTCTTTAAAGTAGAAGAAAATACACATTATGAGTGAGCCAAACTTACATGTATTTGATTCTGCATTCTTGATAGTCTTTAGATTGTCTTTTAATTGATTTAGCAATAGTTCAGATAAATCCGATTGTGTTCCTTTCTTCACAATTTTATACGCTGTGTCCACTGCACCGAATGCAATGCTATTTAATCTGCTGGCTTGGAAGAATTTTTACCCTATAACACATGCACCAAAATTCATCTCATCATCGATTATGGTGGAAACTTTCAGTCCTTTGCCATCCCATTTGGCTCCTTTCATCTACTTGGTCTTGACCTTAGGTGGATGTTTCAGTGCTTTTACTTTCCCAGTTATAGGGTAACTGGTGACCGCATGGATGACATCTCGGGTTATCATCTTCAGTTCATCCAACCAAAGATTATGGTTGTGAATTTGGCTTAGTACCAACCAAATCCACTTGGTTTTGAAGACCTTCGAGAACATTAGGGCATTGGTGAGCCCTTTTACTTCTATATGCTTATGTTCATCTTTCAGTGTTCCATCTTTGTTGCATAGCTTCTTATAAGCTTCTTCAACCTTAGAATCACCTATCTCTGCAATCTTGCAGTGTATGAAAGATCGAACATCTTCCATGAGAAAAACCCTAGCTAGTATTCGTGAGAATGCTCCAGCTTCATCGGGTTGTGAGGCAACCTCAGGATGAATCTTGTAGTTTGTTTCCTCACATGTCAAATTCTTGATGAGCTTGAACTCATCCTTCTTTGTGTTCTTCAATTTCATAGTTCTTGATGTCAAGGCCATTTTCAGATTTTAGGGCTTTCTATGAAATGTGTGAAATAGAGTTGTCAATTTTGTAGAAATTACTGTGCTCTGCTATGGTCACGGTGAATAATAAGACTGACCAGTTGCCCTTTTATAGTCATTTGACCTAAACACATGTCATAAATTCTTACCAACTCCTTAGTGTGTGAAGACAGAGTTTGTTGGTTAAGACTTCAAACTTTCCTTTGATGAAAACATGTCATTTTGGTTGGTCGATTTACCTCTTACCTTTATCGACAGGTTTCAGTATTGGAAACCACTTTTTCAATTTTCTCAGTTACCGACGAGGCTTGGTTTGTACTTGCAACTTTTCTTTTAATCAACGCTTCTCGGTGAGTGTAGGCAGTCTCAACTTTGAGTGTATACTGACAGGTTTCGGTATGTATGTCCGAAAACATAGTTATCACAGATTTTAACAAGTAATACCATGATGCATCTTTCTTATGCTAATTTGGCATTTAATCAATATATATTATAGAGCTAATGTAAAATAATAACTTGGGTAATGCAGTTCCATACTTGTTCTGCTTAGGTGGGGGTGGTGATGTTAGCAGATCCATTGGATGGGGTGTCACCATTTGCATTGCTCATTCCATCTTCATCATTGCTTGAAGCTTTTCTCCACATTTTTTCTCTTTCCCTCCAGATGTCTTCAATGGTGTTTCCATTGGGATATGTGCTTGTCTTTGTCATTCGGTCTCTACATTCTTTCTTGAGATGACCAACTTTATGACAATGTAAGCATGCCATTCTGGGGTTAGTCCAGCCTCTAGAATTTCTAGTCCACTTTCTCATACAGTTTGTAGTTGTGACCATATCTTCCACATGCTATACAATTTGTCTAATTGTTGTAATCCTAGACATACTGGTTACCGAATCTCTTCGGTTGATAGGGAGTTTCTTGACCTTTAGGATTCCATGCTTGCCTTTTCTTGTTCCAACATTCAAGAGTTGTGTACCCATTCATTTTTCAAGTAGGACAATATTTTTCCATGTAGTTTTTCATCTTCGGTTTTTTCATCTCAGACTTACATTCATATTCTTTATCTCCTTTCTTGTTACATTTATAACATAATCCTATGAATGAAGATGTAGATTTAGGAATACCTTTCATTTTGCCTCTACATACATTTGATGTATGGCCTTTCTTTCCATAGTGATTGCATGTAATCTTTCTTAGTCTTGAATTTTTATAGACATTCTTTGGATCAATTTTATTTGATCATTCTCCATTCTCAATAAAACCTAGACCGGTATTGTTGTTGACTCTTCATTGTCCTTCAAGAAAATCATCCATTCTTTTATTGCGTTTTTGATAATTTCATTATGCTGCTACTGAATTCTTATTTCATGTTTCAACTTTTCATTCTCATATCTTAGTTCACCGATAGCTTCTATTCTTTCAATGAGTTCAATATTTATTTTGTTTGCCTCTTGACTCATAAGAATAATCTGATTTTTATCTCATGGTTATGCTCTGTAAGTTTTTGTATTTCAGACTCTTTTTCTTGTAGCTTTTCTTTAATCTTTCTTCTATCATCAATAGCTAGTTTTCTTTCTTTCTCAGCTTGTCTAGCATTGTTCATGACATCAATCATCCTTACCATCTGTGTCTCTTGACCAATTTACAGAGATTTAAATTGTCCAGCCAGATGTAGATTGATTTCAGTTATGCTTGTGATGCTTTCTTCTGATGTATTTGATGCTTTGTTTGTAGTTTATCCTGAAGACTCAAAGAAATCTGGTATCTCTTCATCATGATAATGTGTCTCATTACAACGAAATGCCATAATATTTCTTTCATCTAGCAACTGTATCATGTTGATTCTGGCTTCTTTATACTATTCATAAAACATCTAAATTTCTAGTTTTTATTCTCAATATTCTTATCAAGTCTGTACTTCTCCATTGTATGATCTTTTCTCTTAGGCCTTTAAGCTTTCCAAGAAGAGACTTAGCTCTGATACCAATTATTGGAATTAATGGGAAGGTGTACTAAGAGGGGAGGGGTGAATCAGTACCTCTAAAAATTTTGTATCCTTTAATCAATTAACCTTTGTAATCAATTCTATATCCATTCAATCTAATCTATACTATCTTGATGTGAGTTATATTAATTCATAATATTAACATACATGTGAACATTCATGAAATTAATTGACACATAACACAAGATATGAGATTGCAGAAAACTCTTGTTAGGAAGTAAAAACTACGGTGGGGATGACACCCACAAAATCTTCACTATCTGTAGATTGGAAGGGGTCGGTTAAGGCTTACAATTTGATCACTTTGCACGATCTACCTTGTTAAGAGTATCGATGGAGACCTATTAAAGTATAGTTTGTTAGGAGCTTTAGCAACATTGTTGAGTGTGCACTCGGTGGACTGTTAAATCCACCTTCCTTGAAAGGATTTTTACACTTTGCTCCACTTGCTAGAATGATAGAAAATTACAAATTGACCTGGTAAATGAAATATCCTATTGCTGATACAGATCCAATTTATTTTACATGAAAAATATTATCACCTAATGTGATTGAGTAATACCTCCGATTCTCGACAGCCTCTGTTCTTGGTTCTTGCTAACCAAATTCACCTTTTGTTGTTATGGTTCTTGAAAATTTCAATCTGATCCATAGATGTTCTTGTTGGCTTCATCCATGCTCTCTTTCAAATTCACATCCTTAATAATGAATGATTTCACTATCTATCTATAAGCTGGATTGACATCATCAAGTTTTGAGAAAAAAAATGTTAACTCTAAGATCAGGTCTACAACTTGTACCTAGATCTCCTTGGTGTGAGTGTTCCAAGGCTTGCTAGCACTTCATCCAAGAGACCTGGCTTGTCTCTTTTAGGAACCCAATCTCCTCTAGGTGATGATTGTATTAGATGATTAACTAAGTCTAATTGCAACTCTTCTCTAAGAGTTTCACTCTTTGTGCTTCACCTTTGAAAGACTAACACCTTTTAGTTAGTTCAATTCTTCACTTCCCCCACTACACTTAGAAGGATCTAAGTGCCAACTCCACTCTAGAATTCATGAATCATTATATGGGTGCTAAGCATGTTGTAATCCATGCATATGTTCCCATTTGACTCCATTTCAATGGATCCCTTAACCCTTTTTAGTCAAGTTTAAAATTTAGTCTCCAAGAGTCCTAATTGGGCTTATTTCCTTGTAGCCTTTTACAGTGAAATTTTCCCAATTCTTTCAAAAATTTCCTAAATAATTTGAAAATCCAAGCCCACATTTAGATCCCCTTTGTAATTCCTCAAAATGTTTTGTAAGTTTTAATCCCCTATGTCATCCGTACATAGGGTTCCTACAATCTAGGTCCAATAGGACTAATATGCCTAATTTCTTGGTCTGTCTGCAACATAGTTTAAAACTTGATCAAAACTTGGTCTAATGGATTGGTATGAACTTAATCCTCACAATATGTCAAGATATGACCATACCCTATCTAGAACTATACTTGGCCCATACAATACTTCTCTACCTTGCAAGATATGCTCACTGTTTCATCTCCAAACCTCTGACCAAACACTGTATGCTCGCCTAGGGCTTGACACTAAAAATAGCAACTCGACCTTTCATGACTCCTAAATCTTCATATATATAGAACATTGAATCCCTTAACATTTCCATCTATCCTTAGGAATATCCCATGGCTAGATTTCATGGGGGAGCCATGAATCGACTAACTGGTCAGGAACAGGACCAGTGGACTCACAAAATTGAAAACAATTTAGTTAAGACCTTCGACTAACTCTAATCAACTTTCTTATTGAATTAAAAACACTTAAAACTATCCTATGAAGAAAAATAAACAACTAAACTAAGGCATTCAATCCATTAGATATCACCGTCTCACTGAAAATCTTAGATTTTATGAATATAGAGTTGCAGAGCTATATTGAATAAGAAAAACTTGTTACAATGGATGACTAAATTTGATATTCGAGCCTCCTTCACCATTAGATGCTATCTTCCATGTTTTTAGGGCTTGTTGGTCAATTCCCCATGCCTATTTTCAAGGGAATCCTACATAACGGAGTTGCATGCAACATTTGCAATTATTGCAAATGTTGTCATAGCAAATTTTTAGCAACTTTTGGAATCTTTTCCATTATGCCTCCTCCTTAAGTTTGAGGACATCTAACCTCTTAATTTCAAGGATCCAAGATCATTCATGAACTTATGGCATCTCTGTGACATCATTGATGTGTTTAAGACACATTGAAGACTCTAACTCAAACTCCAAACACTAAGAATTTTAAAAACTACTAACAATGGCTAATTTGGTGACCCTAGTCCTAATGAATAACTCACCTAGCCCACATTGTAATGACCTTCTAAGGTCCAAAGAAAAAAAACTATCTTGACTTGGCCAATGTCAAGAACAAGCCAAAACATCCTAACTATGGAGGTTATCCTAGATGTGCTCCTGCACCATCCTCCCCCAAACAAAAAGTTTAATCCACCCTTGGATTGAGGATGCTTGGATTGATCCCCATCTTCTTGAACTCTAGTTCCTTTACCCATATTGCATCAGCATCGGTTTGACCATTCTTCTTGATCAAGTGCTCCTTGTATACTTTGGTTCTAGTCTTCTTGTAGATTCTAGTATCCAGTACATTGTCATCTCCTGTGACTATAGAAGGGGTAATTGGAGATCTTACACATCTCTGATCACTTCCTTGAGACTCTGATCCATGTCTTTCTATGGTCCTTTGTAATGGACTAATTCTGCAATATTAAACACAGGTGACAGTCCACTGTCTTCCAAGAGCTCAACTCTGAATGCATTATCACCATACTTAGCTAAGATCAGATAGGGACCTATCCTTGTCATCTGCAACTTTTGAGGGACTCCCTTTTTAAGTCTTGATTTTTTAAGATGCACCATGACCAAGTCACCCACATTGAACTGAACTATTCTTCTACTCTCATCAACCTTGGTTTTATTTTTGAAGGTGTTCTCTGTCAAAGTTTTCTGGACTATATCATGTATCTCCTGCATTGCATAAGCAAAATCATTTGCATATCCACTTTCCTTTAATCCATCTTTCAAGTCTCTCAACTCATAGACTCCTCTAGGATGCAATCTATATACTATCTCTAAGGGACTCTTCCCTGTTGACAAGTTGATGGTGTCACTGTAAGCATACTCAGCTTGTCCAATCAATTGATCCCATTTCTATCCATATTCCTTGGTCAAGAACCTTAGTAGATTTCCAAGGCTCCTATTCACCACTTTGGTCTAATCATCAGTTTGGGGATGGTATGCAGAGCCAAAGGATAAATTAGTGCCTAACCTTTACCAAAGAGTCTTCCAAAAATGACTCATAAATTTAGTGTCTCTATCTGACACTATGCTCATAGGTAACCCATGGATTCTTACTATCTTTTTGAAGAAGAGAGAGGCTATTTGGTTGGCATCATTAGTTTTCTTGCATGGCACAAAGTGATCCATCTTGTTGAATCTATCCACAAATACATATACACTATCCATTCCTTGTCTTTTCTTAGGTAAACCAACTACAAAATCCATGCTCAAGCATTCCCAAGGCCTAGTGGGAATAGGTAGTGGCTGATAAAGGCCTATATTTTAAGAAGTACCTTTGGCTCTTTGGCATGTAATGAAACTTTCCACATATCTCCTAACATAAAGGTTCATTCTTGGCCAATAGTAGAACCTTTGAATAAGTTCTTGGGTCTTGGTGATCCCAAAGTGTCCACTCAATGCACCATTGTGCTTTTCCTTAATAAATTTCTCCCTAATAGACCCTATAGGGACACACAACTGATTTTCCTTAAACTAAAGGTTTCTTTGCAAAGTGTATTCAACATACTTGATATGGAAATTATTCTTGTATTCAGAACATACCTTATAAATGTCTGCAAAGTCTTCATCATCAACATATAGATCCTTGAAATGATCTATTCCCATACTCTTCAACTCAATTTCCTGAATTGTGAGAGCTCTTCTAGACAATGCATCTACCACTTTATTGAGGAAACCTTTCTTGTGTTTGATATTAAAGGTATAAGCTTGTAGGTAATCAACCCACTTCATGTGCTTGTGACTTAACTTTTCTTGAGAGTTCAAGAAACTTAAAGCTTGATTATCTGAGTAGACTATGAACTCCTTGGGGAGTTAATAGTGTCTCCACTTCCTTAAAGCCTGAACCAATGCATACATTTCAAGGTCATAGGAAGAGTACTTCCTCTTGGCTTCACTCAACTTTTCTGAATAATATGCCACTCGTCTGCCCTCTTGGCTTAGGACAACTCCAATAGCCACATTTCTTGCCTCACACTCAATGGTGAAAAGATTCTCAAAGCTTGGAAAGATTAAGATAGGTTGGGTAGCAATCTTTTCTTTTAACAACTCGAAGCTCTTAGTGGCTTGTTCATTCCACATAAACTTTGTCTTCATCCCTCCTTTGATTGTGTCCAACATAGGAGCACAAATAGCACTAAACTACCTTATAAACTTCCTATAATACTGAGAAAGGCCATGGAAACTTCTTACCTCTATTGCTATCCTTGGAGTAGGCCAATTCATGATGGCTTCCACTTTACTCTTGTCCATTTTCAGATTTCCATGAGATAGAACAAACCCAAGATATACCAACTCTATTTTGATGAACTCACATTTCTCCAAGTTGATCATCAAATTCTCTTCATTCAACTTCTTGAAGATGGTCTGAAGGTGTTGAAGATGCTCCTCTCTTGTCCTACTATAAATCAGTATATCATCAAGATATACTACTACTAATTTGCCAATGTAGTCTTTGAGGACTTCATTCATGAGCTTCATGAATGTGGAGGGGGAATTAGATATTTTGAATGGCATGAAAATCCATTCATACAAACCTTTATTGGTTTTGAAGGCTGTCTTCCATTCATCTCCCTCATGTATCCTAATTTGGTCATACCCACTCTTCAAGTCTATCTTGCTATAGTACTTGGCTTCACCTAGACAATCTATTAGGTGTTCAATTCTAGGAATGGGGAACCTATACCTAATGGCTATCCTATTTATGGCTCTTGAATTAGTACAAATCCTCCATGTTCCTCCTATATTTGGTTCTAGGATAGTAGGTACTGCACAAGGGCTAATGCTTTTCTTGATAAGGCCTTGGTTAGGGAGTTCTTATATTTGCCTAGCAATCTCCTCATTTTATTGAGGGGTCATCTTGTAAGCTGCCTTATTAGGTAGGGTAGCTCTGTGTATGAAGTCTATCCTATGAGTTATGGCTCTTTTAGGAGGTAATGTTGATGGTTGTCCATCACTTACTATGCCTTCATAAGTCTGCAACATGCTTTGTATCTCCTTAGGTACCTCTGATTTCCTGTCTCCTTTTTCTTCATTCTTTTCTCTTGGCTTTAGCACCAATGCATAGCCAACTCCTTCTCCTTCTTCTATGGATTCCATGAATTCCTTTTCACCCACCATAAGCACATTAGGACCCATTGTCTTCACATCTGCATCCTCTAACAATGATTGTATTTTGAAAGTTACTTTATCCTTCTTGAATATATAGTAGTTCTTCACTCCATCATGGATAGACTGGCGGTCAAATTTCCATGGTCTACCTAGGAGCAAGTGAAATGCATCCATAGGAAACACATCACATAGAACCTTTTCCTTATATCTCCCTATAGAGAAATCCACCCAAGCTTGCTCATTGACTAAGACATGTTGTCCCTTATTGAGCCAGATGACCTTGTAATGGTGGGTGTGGGGTATCCTTGTCATTCCTAACTTGCGGACTACTTCTTCTGATACAATTTTGTCAGTAGACCCTGAGTCCACAATGACTCTACATACCTTTTCCATCACCTTACATTTGATTCTAAATAGGACCCTTCTTTGGCTTGGCTCTTCTTTAACTGGCTCCTTGATCAATTTTCTCCTCATCATGAGGTTCTCACCTTCTTCTGAATTCAATGGTACCTCAGAGTGTCTCTGCTACATTTGTCTCTTCATGAACTAAATTATTTCTCTTGTTACCTCCTTGAGAAATACTACCCTTATCTAGACACCTATAGGCAGGGTGTCCCATTTGGTTGCAATGATAACATTTCATATTGGCAAAGTAATTTCCTCTTCCTTGTCCACCACTTCTTCCTCTGAATTATGATTTCCTTCCTCTACCACCTCTACTAGAACTTCCCTCTTAATGCTCAGTGTACTTGACTTCTCCTTGTGTCCTTGATTCTAAACTTCTTCCACCATAGCTACCTCTTGATCTCTACTATCCCTTCCTCTACTTCTTCCTTTGGAGGTTTTCTCTTGTTTTCTTTTGCCTTTCTCCTCTATCTTTAAGGCCATTTGATAACATTGGTGAATGGTTTTGAAGTTCACAAGACTCATGTCTTCTTGAATAGACCACTAGAGTCCATTCAAATATTTAGCTAGCTTGACGCTTTCATCCTCCACCACTTGTGACCTTAAGCGCAACTTTTTGAACTCTTTCATGTATGCTTGGACATTAAAATATTTTTGTCTGAGATTTTGCCTTTTCTATGCAACTGAACCTCATAATCATTAGGAAAGTAGGTCTGCTTTATCTTGAACACCATGCCTTTCCATGTGACTATAGGACTCCTTCCTTCTTTATCCTTTTTATTTTGAGTAAACTTCCATCATGTGAGGGCTGATCCTCTCAATCTTGACTTGGCCACATTCACTTTTTGGGCCTCTATGATACCATCACATTAAAAATGGTTCTCTATATTGTCAATCCAATTCCCAACTGAATCTGGATCCATTTGTTGACTAAAGAGTGGCACACCCTCCAAAGCTTTGCCACTTAAAGCCTGCAATGCCTTTAGGAAGGTTTCTTTAGTAATGATAGGGTTAGGGGTTGGAGCTTCCTCTTCTAAATCCACTCCCTTCTCCCTTGCTTCTACTTTGTCTTTTTGATCTATCTTATCTTTCATCTTATCAGCTTTGTCTTGGACTTCTCCCAAGAGTTGATCCATTTGAGACAACCTTTCTCTCAACAACTTATTGTCTTCTTCTTGCTCATCCACCTTTTTGGCTAACTCAACATTAGTCACCATGGTTTTTTCTTATATTGATCCCACTAGTGCATTCTCTCCAACTGATTTAGTAGGTTGAAACATCTACCACAAGCCTGATCTTAATCAAGCTTTAATACTAATATGGTGTGAGTGTTCTAATATGGTGTGAGTGTTCCAAGGCTTGCTAGCACTTCATCCAAGTGACCTAGCTTGTCCCTTCTAGGAACCTAATCTCCTCTAGGCCTTGATTAGCTTAGATGATTAACTAAGTCTAATGCCAACTCATCTCTAAGAGTTTCACTCTTTGTGCTTCACCTTTGAAAGACCAACACCTTTTAGTTAATTCAATTCTTCACTTCTCCCACTACAATTAGAAGGATCTAAGTGCCAACTTCACTCTAGCATTCATGATTCATTACAAGGGTTATAAGAATGTTTTAATCCATGCATATGTTCCCATTTGACTCCATTTTTATGGATCCCTTAACCCTTTTTAGTTAAGTTCAAACTTTAGTCTCCAAGAGGCCTAATTGGGCTTATTTCCTTGTAGCCTTTTACAGTGACTTTTTCCCAATTCTTTCAAAAATTTTCCAAAGAAGTTGAAAATCCAATCCCACATTTAGATACCCTTTATAATTCCTCAAAAGATAAGTTTTAATCCCCTAGTTCATCCAAACATAGGGTTCCTACAATCTAGGTCCAATAGGGATAATAGGCCTAATTTTTAGGACTGTTTGCAACACAGTTTAAAACTTACTCAAAACTTGGTCTCATGGATTTGTATGAACTCAATCCTCATATTATGTCAAGATATGACCATAAAATATCTGGAAATGTACTTGGCCCGTACAGTACTTCTCTACCCTGCAAGATATGCTCATTGTTTCATCTCCAAACCTCTAACTGGAGAGTGTATGCTCGCCTAGGGCTTGGTACTAAAAATATAAAATCGACCTTTCATGACCCCTAACTCTACATATATATAGACCATTGACTTCACTAACATTTCCATCTATCCTTAGGAAGATCCCATGGCTATATTTCATGGGGGAGCCATGAATCGATTGACTGGTCAGGACAAGATCAATCGACTCAGAAAAATGAAAACAATTTAGTTAAGACCTTCAACTAACTCTAATAAACTTTCTTACTGACTGGAAAACACTTCAAACTATCCTATGGACACAAATCAACAACTAAACTAAGGCATTCAATGCATTAGATATCACTGTCTCACTGAAAAGCTCATATTTTTTGAATACAGAGTTGCAGAGCTATATTGAATAAGCAAAACTTGTTACAATGGATGAATGACTTCAAGATTCAAGCCTCCTTCTCCATTAGATGCTATCTTCCATGTTTTTAAGGCCTATTGGTCGATTCCCCACTCCTATTTTCAAGGGAATCCTATGTAATCAAGTTGCATGCAATATTTGCAATTATTGCAAAATGTTGTCATAGCAACTTTTTAGCAACTTTTGGCATCTTTTCCATTATGGCTCCTCCCTAAGTTTTAGGACCTCTAACCTCTTCATTTCCATGATCCAAGATCATTCATGACCTTATGGTATCTCTATGACATCATTGATGTGTTTACAACATATTGAAGGCTCTAACTCAAACTCCTACACTAAGAATTTTAAAAACTACTAACAATGTCTAATTTGGTGACCTTAGTCCTAATGACTAACTCACCTAGCCCACATTGCAATGACCTTCTAAGGTCCAAAGTAAAAAAACTATCTTGACTTGGCCAATGTCAAGTACAAGCCAAAGCATCCAAACTATGGAGGTTATCCCAGGTGTGCTCCTGCACCATCCTCCCCCCCAAAAAAAAAGTTCAAACCACCATTGGATTGAGGATTCTTGGATCAATCCCCATATTCTTGAACTCTGATTCCTTTACCCATATTGCATCAGCATCGGTTTGACCATTCTTCTTGATCAAGTGCTCCTTGTATTCTTTGGTTCTAGTCTTTTTGTAGATTCTAGTATCCAGTACACTGTTAGCTCTTGTGATTGTAGCAGGGGGTAACTGGAGATCTTCCACATCTCTGATCACTTCCTTGAGACTCTGATCCATGTCTTGTTGTGGTCCTTTGTAATGGACTAAGTCTATAATATTAAACATAGGTGACAATCCACTATCTTCCTAGAGATCAACTCTGAATGCATTATAACCATACTTAGCTAAGATAGGATAGGGACCTATCCTTCTCATCTGCAAATTGTGAGGGACTCCCTATTTAAGTCTTGATTTGTTAAGATGCACCATGACCAAGTCACCCACATTAAACTAAACTATTCTTCTACTCTCATCAACCTTGGTTTTATGTTTCAAGGTGTTCTCTATCAAATTTTTCTGTACTGTATCATGTATCTCCTGCATTGCATAAGCAAAACCATCAACATATCCACTTTCCTTTACTCCATCCTTCAAGTCTCTAAACTCATAAACTCCTCTAGGATGCAATCAATATACTATCTCAAAGGGACTCTTCCCTATTGACCAGTTGATGGTGTCATTGTAAGCATACTCAGCTTGTCCAATCAATTGATCCCATTGCTGTCCATATTCCTTGGTCAAGCACCTTAGTAGATTTCCAAGGATCCTATTCACCACTTTGGTCTAACCATCAGTTTGGGGATGGTATCCAGACCCAAAGTATAAATTGGTGCCTAACCTTGGCCAAAGAGTCTTCAAAAAATGACTCATAAATTTAGTGTCTCTATCTGACACTATGCTCATAGGTAACCCATGGATTCTTACTATCTCTTTGAAGAAGAGATAGGCTATTTGGAATGGCATCATTAGTTGTCTTGCATGGCACAAAGTGAGCCATCTTTCTGATTCTGTCCACAACTACATATACACTATCCATGCCTTGTCTTGTCTTAGGTAACCCAACTACAAAATCCATGCTCAAGCATTCCCAAGGCCTAGTGGGAATAGGTAGTGTCTGATAAAGGCCTACATTTGAAGAAGTACCTTTGGCTCCTTGGCATACAATGAAACTATCCAAATACCTCCTAACATCAAGGTTCATTCTTGGCCAATAATAGAACCTTTTAACAAGTTCTTAGGTCTTGGTGATCCCAAAGTGTCCACTCAATGCACCATTGTGCTTTTCCTAAATCAAGTTCTCCCTAATAGACCCTCTAGGGACACCCAACTGATTTCTCTTAAACAAAAGGTTACTTTTCAAAGTGTATTCAGCATACTTGCTATGAAAATGATTCTTGTATTCAACACATACATTATAAATGTCTGCAAAGTCTTCATCATCAGCATATAGATCCTTGAAATGATCTATTCCTATACTCTTCAACTGAATTTATTGAATTGTGAGAGCTCTTCTAGACAATGCATTTGCCACTTTATTGAGGACACCTTTCTTGTGTTTGATATTAAAGGTATAAGCTTGTAGGTACTCAACCCACTTCATGTGCTTGTGACTTAACTTTTCTTGAGAGTTCAAGAAACTTAAAGCTTGATTATCCAATTAGATTATGAACTCCTTGGGGAGTAAATAGTGTCTCAATTTCCTTAAAGCTTGAATCAATGCATACATTTCAAGGTCATAGGAAGAGTACTTCCTCTTGGCTTAAATCAAATTTTCTGAATAATATGCCACTCGTCTGCCCTCTTGGCTTAGGATAACTCCAATAGCCACATTGCTTGCATCACACTCAATGGTGAAAAGCTTCTCAAATCTTGCCAAGACTAAGACAGGTTGGGTAGCAATATTTTCTTTTAGCAATTAAAAGCTCTTAGTGGCTTGTTCATTCCACATGAACTTGGTATTCATCCCTCCTTTGATTGTGTCCAACATAGGAGCACAAATAGCTCTAAACTGCCTTATAAACTTCCTATAATACTGAGCAAGGCCATGAAAACTTCTTACCTCTATTGTTTTCCTTGGAGTAGGCCAATTCATGATAGCTTCCACTTTACTCTTGCCCATTTTCAGATTTCCATGAGATAGAACGAACCCAAGATATACCAACGCTATTTTGATGAACTCACATTTCTCCAAGTTGATCATCAACTTCTCTTCATTCAGCTTCTTGAAGACAGTCTGAAGGTGTTGAAGATGCTCCTCTCTTATCCTACTATAAATTAGTATATCATCAAGATATACTACTACAAATTTTCCAATGTAGTCTTTGAGGACTTCATTCATGAGGCTCATGAATGTGGAGGGGGCATTAGACAGTCCAAATGGCATGACAAGTCATTCATACAAACCTTCCTTGGTTTTGAAGGATGTCTTACATTCATCTACCTCATCTATCCTAATTTGGTGATACCCACTCTTCAAGTCTATCTTGTTATAGTACTTGGATAAACCTAGACAATCCTCTAGGTCTTCAATTCTAGGAATGGGGAACCTATACCTAATGGCTATGCTATTTATGGCTCTTGAATCTGTACAAAGCCTCCATATTAATCCTTTCTTTGGTGCTAGGACAGTAGGTATTGCACAAGGTATAATTCTTTTCTTGATAAGGCCTTGGTTAAGGAGTTCTTCTATTTGCCTAGCAATCTCCTCATTTTGTTGAGGGGTCATCTTGTAAGTTGCCTTATTAGGTAGGGTAGCTCTGGGAATGAAGTCCATCATATGACTTATGATTCTTTTAGGGGGTAATGCTAATGGTTGTCCATCACTTACTATGCCTTCATAAGTCTGCAACATGCTTTATATCTCCTTAGGTACCTCTGATTCCTTGTCTCCTTTTTCTTCAATCTTTTCTCTTGGCTTTAGCACCAATGCATAGCCAACTCCTTCTCCTTCTTCCATGGCTTCCATGAATTATTTTTCACCCATCATAAGAAATTAGGACCTACTATCTTCACATCTACATCCTCTAACAATGATTGGATTTTGAAAGTTACTTTATCCTTCTTGAATGTATAGGAGTTCTTCACATCATAGATAGATTTGCGATCAAATTGCCATGGTCTGCCTAGGAGCAAGTGGCATTCATCCATAGGCAGCACATAACATAGAAAATTTTCCTTATATCTCCCTATAGAGAACTCCACCCAAGCTTGCTCATTGACTAAGACATGTTGTCCCTTATTGAGCCACGTGACCTTGTAAGGGTGGGTGTGGGGTATCCTTGTCATGTCTAACTTGCTGACTGCTTCTTCTGATACAATGTTCTCAGTAGACCCTAAGTCCACAATGACTCTACATACTTTTCCAATCACCTTACATTTTATTCTGAATAGGGACCTTCTTTAGCTTGGCTCTTCTTTAGCTGGCTCCTTGATCAATGTTCTCCTCATCATGAGGTTCTCACCTTCTTCTGAATTTAGTGGTACCTCAGAGTGTGTCTCTACTGGATTTGTCTCTTCATGAACTAAATTAGTTCTCTTGTTATGTCCTTGAGAAGTACTTCCCTTCTCTGGACACCTATAGGTAGGGTGTCCCATTTGGTTGCAATGATAAAATTTCATATTGGCAAAGTAATTGCCTCTTCCTTGTCCACCACTTCTTCCTCTAAAATTTGAGTTCCTTCCTCTACCACCTCTACTAGAACTTCCCTCTTATTGCTCAGTGTACTTGACTTCTCCTTGTGTCCTTGATTCTTAACTTCTTCCACCATAGCCACCTCTTGATCATCTACTATCCCTTCCTCTACTTCTTCCTTTGGAGGTTTGCTCTTGATTTCTTTTGCCTTTCTCCTCTATCTTTAAGGCCATTGGATAACATTGGTGAATGGTTTTGAAGTTCTCAAGACTCATGTCTTCTTGAATAGAGCACTTGAGTCCATTCAAATATCTAACTAGCTTGATGCTTTCATCCTTCACCACTTGTGACCTTAAGCACAATTTTTGGAACTCTTCGATGTATGCTTGGACATCCAAATATTTTTTTCTGAGATTGTGTCTTCTTCTATGCAATTGAAGCTCATAATCATCAGGCAAGTAGGTCTACTTTATATTGGACACCATGCCTTTCCATGTGACTATAGGATTCCTTCCTTGTTTCTCCCTTTCAATTTGTGTAAACTTCCACCATGTGAGGGTTGATCCTCTCAATCTTGACTTGGCCACATTCACTTTTTGGGCCTCTATGATACCATCACATTTGGAATGGTTCTCTATACTATCAATCCAATCCACAAATGAATCTAGATCCATTTGTCCACTAAAGAGTGGCACACCCTCCAAATCTTTGCCACTTAAAGCCTTCAATGCCTTTAAGAAGGGTTCTTTAGCAATGATAGGGTCAAGGGTTGGAGCTTCCTCTTCTAAATCCACTCCCTTCTCACATGATTCTTCTTCTTCTTCTTCTTCTTCTTCTTCTTCTTCTTCTTCTTCTTCTTCTTCTTCTTTCTAATCTATCTTATCTTTCATCTTATCAGCTTTGTCTTGGACTTCTCCCAAGAGTTGCTCTATTTGAGACAACCTTTCACTTAACAACTTGTTGTCTTCTTCTTGCTCATCCACCTTTTTGGCTAACTTAGCATTAGTCACCATGGTTTTTTCTTCTTTTAATCCCACTAGTGTATTCTCTCCACCTAAATTAGTAGGCTGAAACATCCGCCACAACCCTGATCTTAATCAAGCTCTGATACCAATATGGTGTGAGTGTTCCAAGGCTTGCTAGCACTTTATCCAAGAGACCTAGCTTGTCTCTTTTAGGAACCTAATCTCCTCTAGGTCCTAATTGGCTTAGATTATTAACTAATTCCAATTCCAACTCCTCTCTAAGAGTTTCACTAGTTGTGCTTCACCTTTGAAAGACTAACCCCTTTTAGTTAGTTCAATTCTTCACTTCTCCCACTACACTTAGAAGGATCTAAGTGCCAAATCCACTCTAGCATTCACAATTCATTCTAGGTGTGATAATCATGTTTTAATCCATGCAAATGTTACCATTTGACTCAATTTTGATCTATCTCTTAACCCTTTTTAGTCGAGTTCGAACTTTAGTCTCTAAGAGGCCTAGTTGGGCTTATTTCCTTGTAGCCTTTTACAGTAACTTTTTCCCAATTCTTTAAAAACTTTCCCAAAGAAGTTGAAAATCCAATCCCACATTTAGATACACTTTATCATTCCTCAAAATATTTTGTAAGTTTTAATCCCCTAGGTCATCCGTACATAGGGTTCCTACAATCTAGTTCTAATAGGGCTAATAGGCCTAATTTCTAGGATTGTCTGCAACGCAGTTTAAAACTTGCTCAAAACATGTTTTCATGGATTGGTATGAACTCAATCCTCATAATATGTCAATATATGAACATACCCTATTTGGAAATGTACTTGGCTTGTACAATACTTCTCTACCTTGCAAGATATGCTCACTGTTTTATCTCCAAACCTCTAACCAGACAGTGTATGCTCGTCTACTACTTGACACTAAAAATAGAAACTCAACCATTCATGACTTCTAACTCTACATATATACAGACCATTGACTCCCCTAACATTTACATCTATCCTTAGGAAGATCCAATGGCTAGATTTCACGGGGGAGCCATGAATCGACTGACTGGTCAGGACATGACCAGTGGACTCACAAAACTAAAAACAATTTAGTTAATACCTTTGACTAACTCTAATAAACTTTCCTACTAAATTAAAAACACTTCAAACTATCCTATGAACACAAATCAACAACTAAACTAAGCCATTTAATGCATTAGATATTACTGTCTCACTGAAAAGCTCAGATTTTCTGAATACAGAGTTGTAGAGCTATATTGAATAAGCAAAACTTGTTACAATGGATGACTGACTTCGAGATTCAAGCCTCCTTCTCAATTACATGCTATCTTCCATGTTTTTAGGGCCTTTTGATTGATTCCCCACTACTAGTTTCAAGGGAATCCTATGTAACCGATTTGCATGCAACATTTGCAATTATTGCAAATGTTGTCATAGAAACTTTTTAGCAACTTTTGGCATCTTTTCCATTATGCCTCCTCCCTAAGTTTTAGGACCTCTAACCTCTTCTTTTTGAGGATCCAAGATCATTCATGACCTTATGGCATCTCTATGACATTATTAATGTGTTTAAGAAACATTGAACACTCTAACTCAAACTCCTAACACTAATAATTTTAAAAACTACTAAAAATGGCTAATTTGGTGACCTTAGTCCTAGTGACTAACTCACCTAGCCCACATTGCAATGACCTTGTAAGGTCCAAAGTAAAAAAACTATCTTGACTTGGCCAATGTCAAGTACAAGCCAAAACATCCTAACTATTGAGGTTATCCTCGATGTGCTCGTGCACCATCCTCCCCAAAAAAAAAAGTTCAATCCACCCTTGGATTAAGGATCCTTGGATCGATCCTCATCTTCTTGAACTCTGATTCCTTTACCCATATTGCATTAGCATCAGTTTGAAAATTCTTCTTCATCAAGTGCTCCTTGTATTCTTTGGTTCTAGTCTTCTTGTAGATTCTAGTATCTAGTACACTGTCAGCTCCTGTGACTGTAGATGGGGGTAATTGGAGATCTTCCACATCTCTAATCACTTCCTTGAGACTCTGATCCATGTCTTGCTATAGTCCTTTGTAATGGACTAAATCTGCAATATTAAACACAGGTGATAGTCCACTATCTTTTAGGAGCTCAACTCTGAATTCATTATCACCAGACTTAGCTAAGATAGGATAGGGACCTATCCTTCTCATCTGTAACTTGTGAGGGACTCCCTTTTTAATTCTTGATTTGTTAAGATGCACCATGACCAAGTCACCCTCATTGAACTGAACTATTCTTCTACTCTCATCAACCTTGGTTTTATGTTTCAAGATGTTCTCTGTCAAAGTTTTCCAAACTATATCATGTATCTCCTGCATTGCATAAGAAAAATCATCTGTATATCCACTTGCCTTTACTCCATCCTTCAAGTCTTTCAACTCATAGACTCCTCTAGGATGCAATCCATATACTATCTCAAAGGGACTCTTCCTTGTTGACCAGTTGATGGTGTCATTGTAAGCATACTCAGCTTGTCAAATCAATTGGTCCCATTTCTATCCATATTCCTTGGTCAAGCACCTTAGTAGATTTCCAAGGCTCCTATTCACCACTTTGGTCTAATCATCAGTTTGGGGATGGTATGCAGACCCAAAGGATAAATTAGTGCCTAACCTTTACCAAAGAGTCTTCCAAAAATGACTCATAAATTTAGTATCTCTATCTGACACTATGCTCATAGGTAACCCATGGATTCTTACTATCTCTTTGAAGAAGAGAGAGGCTATTTGGCTAGCATCATTAGTTGTCTTGCATGGCACAAAGTGAGCCATCTTGCTGAATTTGTCCACAACTACATATACACTATCCATGCCTTGTCTTGTCTTAGGTAACCCAACTACAAAATCCATGCTCAAACATTCCCAAGGCCTAGTGGGAATAGGCAGTGGATGATAAAGGCCTACATTTGAAGTACCTTTGGCTCTTTGGCATAAAATGCAAATTTCCACATACCTCCTAACATCAAGGTTCATTCTTGGCCAATAATAGAACCTTTGAACAAGTTCTTGGTTCTTGGTGATTCCAAAGTGTCCACTCAATGCACCATTATGCTTTTCCTGAATCAATTTCTCCCTAGTAGACCCTCTAGGGACACACAAGTGATTTCTCTTAAACAAAAGGTTGCTTTGCAAAGTGTATTCAACATAATTTCTATGAAAATGATTCTTGTATTCAACATATACCTTATAAATGTCTGCAAAGTCTTCATCATAAACATATAGATCCATGAAATGATCTATTCCCATACTCTTCAACAAAATTTCCTGAATTGTGAGAGCTCTTCTAGACAATGCATCTGCCACTTTATTGAGGACACCTTTCTTGTGTTTGATATTAAAGGTATAATCTTGTAGGTACTCAACGCACTTCATGTGCTTGTGACTTAAATTTTCTTGAGAGTTCAAGAAACTTAAAGCTTGATTATCCGAGTAGACTATGAACTCCTTGGGGAGTAAATGGTGTCTCCATTTCCTTAAATCTTGAACCAATGCATACATTTCAAGGTCATAGGAAGAGTACTTCCTCTTGGCTTCACTAATTTTTTTTGAATGAAATGCCACTAGTCTTCCCTCTTGGCTTATGACAACTCCAATAGCCACATTGCCTGCATCATAGTCAATGGTGAAAATATTTTCAAAGCTTGGCAAGACTAAGATAGGTTGGGTAGCAATATTTTCTTTTAACAACTCAAAGCTCTTAGTGGCTTGTTCATTCCACATGAAAATAGTCTTTATCCCTCCTTTGATTGTGTCCAACATAGGAGCACAAATAGCACTAAACTGCCTTATATACTTCCTATAATACTGAGCAAGGCCATGAAAACTTCTTACCTCTGTTGTTGTCCTTGGAGTAGGCCAATTCATGATGGCTTCTACTTTACTCTTGTCCATTTTCAGATTGCCATGAGATAGAACAAAACCAAGATATACTAACTCTATTTTGATGAAATCACATTTCTCCAAGTTGATCATCAAATTCTCTTCATTCAGCTTCTTGAAGATAGTCTGAAGGTGTTGAAGATGCTCCTCTCTTGTCCTACTATAAATCAGTATATCATCAAGATATACTACTACAAATTTGCCAATGTAGTCTTTGAGCACTTAATTCATGAGACTCATGAATGTAGAGGGGGCATTAGACATTCCAAATGGCATCACAAGCCATTCATATAGACCTTCATTGGTTTTGAATGCTATCTTCCATTCATCTCCCTCACGTATCCTAATTTGGTGATACCCACTCTTCAAGTCTATCTTGCTATAGTACTTGGCTTCACCTAGACAATCTATTAGGTCTTCAATTCTAGGAATGGGGAACCTATACCTAATGGTTATGCTATTTATGGATCTTGAATATGTAGCAAGCCTCCATGTTCCTCCTTTATTTGGTGCTAGGATAGTAGGTACTGCACAAGGGCTAATTCTTTTCTTGATAAGGCCTTGGTTAAGGAGTTCTTCTATTTGCATAGCAATCTACTCATTTTGTCAAGGGCTCATCTTGTAAGCTGCCTTATTAGGTAGGGTAGCTCCAGGTATAAATTCTATCCTATGACTTATGGCTCTTTTAGGGGATAATGCTGATGATTTTTCATCACTTACTATGCCTTCATAAGCCTGCAACATTCTTTGAATCTCCTTAGGTACCTATGATTTATTGTCTCCTTTTTCTTCATTCTTTTCTCTTGGCTTTAGAACCAATGCATAGCCAACTCCTTCTCCTTCTTCCATTGCTTCCATGAATTATTTTTCACCCACCATAAGCACATTAGGATTGTCTTTACATCTGCATCGTTTAACAATGATTGGATTTTGAAAGTTACTTTATCCTTCTTGAATGTATAGGAGTTCTTCACTCCATCATGGATAGCTTGGTGGTCAAATTTCCATGGTCTTCCTAGGAGCAAGTGACATGCATCCATAGGTAGAACATCACATAGATCCTTGTCCTTATATATCCCTATAGAGAACTCCACCAAAGCTTGCTCATTGACTAAGACATGTTGTCTCTTATTGAGCCATGCGACCTTGTAAGGGTGGGTGTGGGGTATCCTTGTCACGCCTAACTTGCTGACTACTTCTTATGATAAAATGTTTTCAATAGACCCTGAGTCCATAATGACTCTACATAATTTTCCCATCACCTTACATTTGATTCTAAATAGGGACCTTCTTTGGCTTGGCTCTTCTTTAACCACCTCCTTGATCAATGTTCTCCTCATCATGAGGTTCTCACCGTCTTTTGAATTCAATGGTACCTCAGAGTGTGTCTCTACTGCATTTGTCTCTTCATGAACTAAATTAGTTCTCTTGTTACCTCCTTGAGAAGTACTACCCTTCTCTGGACACCTATAGGTAGGGTGTCCCATTTGGTTGCAATGATAACATTTCATATTGGCAAAGTAATTGCCTCTTCCTTGTTCACCACTTCTTCCTCTAAAATTTGAGTTCCTTCCTCTACCACCTCTACTAGAACTTCCCTCTTGCTGCTAAGAGTACTTGACTTCTCCTTGTGTCCTTGATTCTAAACTTCTTCCACCATAGCCACCTCTTGATGCTTTACTATCCCTTCCTCTACCTCTTCCATTGGAGGTTTGCTCTTGTTTTGTTTTGCCTTTCTCCTCTATCTTTAAGGCAATTTGATAACATTGGAAAATGGTTTTGAAGTTCACAAGACTCATGTCTTCTTGAATAGACCACTTGAGTCCATTCAAATATCTAGCTAGCTTGATTCTTTCATCCTCCACCACTTGTGACCTTAAGCACAACTTTTGGAACTCTTCGGTATATGATTTGACATACAAATCTTTTTGTTTGAGATTGTGTCTTCTTCTATGAAACTAAACCTCATAATCATCAGGCAAGTAGGTCTACTTTATCTTGGACACCATGCCTTTCCATGTGACTATAGGACTGCTTCCTTCTTTCTCCCTTTTAGTTTGAGTAAACTTCCACCATGTGAGGGCTGATCCTCTCAATCTTGACTTGGCCATATTCACTTTTTGGGCCTCTGTGATACCATCACATTTGAAATGGTTCTCTATAATGACAATCCAATCCACAACTAAATCATGATCCATTTTTCCACTAAAGAGTGGCACACCCTCCAAAGTTTTGCCACTTAAAGCCTTCAATGCCTTTAAGAAGGTTTATTGAGCAATGAAAGGGTTAGGGTTTGGAGCTTCCTCTTCTAAATCCACTCCTTTCTCCCTTTCTTCTTCTTCTTCTTTCTGATCTATCTTATCTTTCATCTTATCATATTTGTCTTGGACTTCTCCCAAGAGTTGCTCCATTTGAGACAACCTTTCTCTTAAAATTTTTTTTTCTTCTTCTTGCTCATCCACCTTTTTGGCTAACTCAGTGTTAGTCACCATGGTTTTGTCTTCTACTGATCCCATTGGTGTATTCTCTCTAACTGATTCAGTAGGCTGAAACATCCACCACAAGCCTGATCTTAATCAAGCTCTGATACGAATATGGTGTGAGTGTTCCAAGGCTTGCCAGTACTTCATCCAAGAGACCTAGCTTGTCTCTTTTAGGAACCTAATATCCTCTAGGTCCTGATTGGCTTAGATGATGAACTAAGTCCAATTCCAACTCTTCTCTAAGAGTTTAACTCTTTGTGCTTCACCTTTGAAAGACTAACACCTTTTAGTTAGTTTAATTCTTCACTTCTCCCACTACACTTAGAAGGATCTAAGTGCCAACTCCACTCTAGCATTCATGATTCATTCTAGGGGTGCTAAGAATGTTTTAATCCATGCATATGTTCCCATTTGACTCCATTTTGATGGATCCCTTAACCATTTTTACTCGAGTTCAAAATTTAGACTCCAAGAGGCCTAATTGGGCTTATTTCGTTGTAGCCTTTTACAGTGAATTTTTCCCAATTCTTTCAAAACTTTTCCAAAGAAGTTGAAAATACAATCCCACATTCAGATACCCTTTATCATTCCTTAAATGATTTTGTAATTTTTAATCCTCTAGGTCATCCATACATAGGGTTCCTACAATCTAGGTACAATAGGGCTAATAGGCCTAATTTCTAGGACTGTCTGCAACACAGATTAAAACTTGCTCAAAACTTGGTCTCATGGATTGGTATGAACTTAATCCTTATAGTATGTGAAGATATGACCATACCCTATCTAGAACTATACTTGGACTGTACAGTACTTCTCTACCCTGCAAGATATGCTCACTGTTTCATCTCCAAACCTCTAATCGGATAGTGTATGCTTGCCTAGGGCTTGGCACTAAAAATAGCAACTCGACCTTTCATGACTCCTAACTCTACATATATATAGACCATTGACTCCCCTAACATTTACATCTATCCTTAGGAAGACCCCATGGCTATATTTCATGGGGGAGCCATGAATCGACTGACTGGTCAGGACAGGACCAGTGGACTCACAAAACTAAAAACAATTTACTTAAGACCTTCGACTAACTCTAATCAAATTTCTTACTGAATGAAAAACACTTCAAACTATCCTATGAACACAAATCAATAACTAAACTTAGTCATTCAATCCATTAGATATCACTGTCTCACTGAAAAGCTCAATTTTTTGAATACAGAGTTGCAGAGCTATATTGAATAAGAAAACCTTGTTACAATGGATGACTGACTTCGAGATTCAAGCCTCCTTCTCCATTAGATTCTATCTTCCATATTTTTAGGTTCTGTTGGTCGATTCCTCACTCCTAATTTCTAGGGAATCCTATGTAACTGAGTTGCATGCAACATTTGCAATTATTGCAAATGTTGTCATAGCAACTTTTAAGCAACTTTTGGCATCTTTTCCATTAGGCATCCTCCCTAAGTTTTAGGAACTCTAACTTCTTCATTTTGAGGATCCAAGATCATTCATGACCTTATGGCATATCTATGACATCATTGATGTGTTTAAGACACATTGAAGACTCTAACTCAAACTCCTAACACTAAGAATTTTAAAAAATACTAACAATGGATAATTTGGTGACCTTAGTCCTAATGACTAACTCACCTAGCCCACATTGTAATTACCTTCTAAGGTCCAAAGTAAACAAACTATCTTGACTTGGCCAATGTCAAGTACAAGCCAAAACATCCTAACTACGGAGGTTAGCCTAGGTGTGCTCCTACACCACTCCTAGTCTATGTGTTTTAAATCAGTTAGACTGATTAAAGCACTTACATTCATGTTTCTTGCCCCTAAAGAAATGGATTTAAAAACAAATAAATATCCTATAAATAGAATAAGATTGATTTATCTGACGTGGAGGTTAGATCCACTTTTATTGGGCTGCGACTAACTCTCAGTTCCTAATGGTCAGTTACGGTTGACTGTCCTTCAATTTTGTTTTGTCGGTTGCACTTTAACTATTTTGTCAGTTGCTCTTAAATTGTCTCATCGGTTTTCACTTTATCTTCCACATTGGGTTCCTCTGTCGGGTTCCTCTTTATCTTTTTGCTTTGCAATTTTGGTGTACTCACAATGTTGTGTCATCGGTTCACTTTGTACTTAGTCATTTCGGTGATCTTTATATCCAATTTTTAGGTTTTCTCTTTGTTTTGTCTTTCGGTGTATGCTTAATGAAAGTGTTGTTTGTATACTAATGGAAAATTAATGTCATCAATACCTAGCACCAGTCTATTGAGAGACAATTTTATTTCTGAGAAAAGTGGATTTGAGATATACGTCAGATAAAGCACTTCATTTTTATAATTATCTTTATGCTTAGTTGTAAAACCATTTCTCGAGGAACAAGTAAAGCATATGTAATTATTTTAATCAGTCTAACTGATTGTAAACATGCAAACTAGGAGATCAAGGTCAAGTTGTAACCTTTGATCATAGAGTTTGTATTGTAAAGCGTGAAACCTACTTAGGTCAATATATTGTATAAATAGATGTACTAATCAATCAAAATATGATGATTGTAGCCACAAAAGACATCTATAGATTAGATAGAGAGTTTCATGCAGAAGGATAGAAAAAGATGAATTCAATTATGAAGAAAAAGATTCAAGGCTACCAAGTAGAACTGAATTATTATCCATCACTATAGGTTATACATACACTATGTGTACTTAAAGGATCTGTATTCAACAATTCAATATTTCATACTATCAGGTCAACAAGTATTTTTTACTACTCTCTAAAAATTGTAGCAAATAGAAGAAATCCTTTAATAAGGTGGACTTAGCAGTCTTATTGTAAATCTCTTAATCGAGTGCACACTTAACAATGTTGTTAAATTCTCTTAACCGAGTAGACCTAACCAGTCTAAAATGTTACTCTTAACAGGGTAAGATCATCATAAGTGATTACACTTGTAGCCTTAATATGAACCTTCCATTCTGCAGATAGTGAAGCTTTGTGGGTTTCATCCCCACCACAGTTTTTAACTTCTAACAGGGGTTTTCTGTATTACCAATTCTTGTGTCATGTGTAACTACTTTTCATGAACATCTCTATGAATGTTTACATGCAATTAAGTTTATGTTTTGATATTACATGCATAAGGAAGAAAAATAATATGGTCGGTAATGCAAGTAAAGATTACTAAAGGTTAAAGTGATAAAAGTTTTAAGGGTATTGATTCACCCCTCCCCTCTCAGTACACACCATTCCATTATTACAACAAATGGTATCAGAGCTAGATCTCTTATTTGGAAAAGTTTAAATCACTTGAGAGAAAAGATCATATAATGGAAAGGTATAAGCTTGACAGAAGTTGCATCTACAAATCTTCTATGAGAAATACAAAGAAGAAAGAATCAAGATGAGAGAGCTACTGGATGAAAAAAAAGTTATGGCATCTTACTACAATTAAAATGACTATCATGAAGAAGAGATACCTGATTTGTTTGAGTCATCAGTATCTACATCTAGCAATACATTAGATGCATCTGAAGGAAGCATTACAAGTCTTAATGAAATCAATTAACATCTGATAAAACAAGTAAAGTTATAGAAAATTGGTCAAGAGACACAGATGGTAAGAATGATTGATGTTATGAATAATTATAGACAAGCTAAACAAGAAAGAACATTAGCTATTGATGATAGGAGGAAGATCATTGAGAAGATGTAAGAGAGAGAAACTGAAATACAAAGACTTATTGAACATCATCATGAGATCACCAATCAAATAGTTCTTATGAGTCATGAGGCCAAATGAGTAAACATAGAACTCAATGGAAAATTGGAATCTATTGGTGAACTAAGAGAAGAAAATGAGAAAATAAAGCATGAAGTAAGGATTGAGCAAAAACATAATGATTTGATCAAGAAAGCTGAAGAAAGTAAAAAAAGAATGGATGATTTTTTGAATGGACAAAGAAGACTCAACAACAATATCGGTCTAGGGTATACCGAGCATGGATAATCATCAAACCGAGCTGATAAAAAAGATTTCTACTCAAATCCAAGAGCAAAGAAGTAGTCATGCAATCACTATGGAAAACTACGCCACACGTCAAATGTTTACATGAGAAAAGCTAAATGTATTCCTAAATCCACTTCTACATTCATAGGTAATTGTTATATCTGTAACAAGCATGGACACAAAGCACATGAATGAAGATCTAAGGTGAACAAACCAAAGAAGGAATCCTACATGGAAAAATATTATTCCACTTGCAAAAAGCATGACCACACATCTCAAGAATGTAGAAAAATAAAAAGCAAGTATGGAAACCAAAAGAAAAAGAAAATGCTTAAAAACCAAGAAGAGTTGGTAACTCATATGTTTAGGATTACAACACATGGGTAAATTGCACAACATATGGTAGATATGGACACATAGCTGTAAAATGCATGAGGAAATGAATATGAAGATCAAGGAACTGGACTAACTCCATAATGACATGCTTACACTGTCATAAGGTCAGTCACCTAAGAAGGGACTGAAGAGACCGAGTGACAAAGTCAAGAACTTTTGCTAATGGGAACACTATTGAAGATATAAGGAGAACAAGAAATCAAATGTGGAGGAAAGCTTCAAGAAAAGATGATGCTGGACCAAGAACCACAGTAGGTGACACCTCATCCAATGGATCTAGTGATATCACCACCCCCACCTAAGCAATACAAGTAAGTATGGAACTACACTCTACAAAGCTATATTAAAAAATTCATTGATAATATGCCAAATTAGCATGAATGGAGATGCACTATGGTATTAATTGTTATGATTTTGAGAATCCAGTCTAGTCAGTCAATACACACCAAGCATCGTTAGTGTACATATGAAAAACAACCAAGTTATTAATGTAAACTGAGCATCATCGGTAATCATATAAAAGACAATCAAGTATTTTCTATATACCAAGTACCATTGGTGAACATGTGAAAAGTGCAACTAAGTTGTCACTTACCGCAAGCATTGTATTCTCACCAAGGATGAAACTTTGGTGTTACCCGAGCATCTTTGTTTTGTTGACCAAGTGGTGGCTAAAGAATTAAATTCACCACTTAGGTTATTTTCTATAAATAGGGCATCAAAGAGCTCATTCATTAACCAAGAGAAAAGTGAATACAATAGAGAAAAGAAGAGTGATTGAAAGCGACAAGTTTGCAGATTGGTTCACAACAGATTCAAAGGTTACTCCAACAAATTCCTAGCATCTACAATGAAGATCACATAAGTACCAATACTTACCAAGCACACAATTCATTTATGGAGAAAACCCTAATTTCACAAAAAATTGCAACCACATCACGGGTTACAAAGATCAATAACATCAAGAGACAAAGGTCAACCTGATTAAGAACACAACCTGTGAGGAGCCTAAGTATAAGTTTTTCCCTGAGGTTGCTTCACAACCTGATGACAAAGGAGCATTATCAAGCATCCCTCCTAGGGTTTTACTAGTCAAAGATATATGTGCATATATCCACTACAAGATTGTAGAGATCAGAGATCTTGAGGTTGAAGAAGCTTACCTGAAGCTTTGCACATATGGTAACCTTAAAGATGAATAGAAACAAATTGAGGTGAAATGGTTAAAAAATTCCCTAATGTTCCCAAAAGAGTTCAAGGCCGAGTGGATTTGGATAGTAATTAGTTGAGTACATGACATAAAAATGTGGTTGGATGAACCAAAACCAATCACTAAGGATGCGATTAATGCAGTAATAGGTTATCTAGTAATCGACAAGGCTAAAGCCCTAAAACATCCTTCTCACCCTGAGATTGAAAAATTAACAGGTGCAATATGGGATGACAGAGGTTTAAAATTAATTAAATCAAAGACCCAGAGATGAAGTTTGGTGCATGTGTACTTGGATACAAAATATACCAAGCTAGAAGATTGAACAACATAACTTGTGGAGCAGTTGACACTGCTTATAAGATTGTGAAGAAGGGACTACAAATTGTTGCCCCACTTTTAGTCCACATATCCTTTAGATAAAAGTGAGTGTTTAATGTATAGTGGTGGTCTTGAAAGCTTCTTGTTAGTCCTGAGTCTAAGTCTAGAGAACTTTCCCTTAGGCTAGGGAGCCTTTACTAGATTTTTCTAAATTGCCTTCTCTTTTGTGAACCAGAGGGTTTTTGCTTATGAGTTTATGTTTTAATTGGGTAGTTTAAGTCCCCAATCCGATAAAGGTCATGGTTCAAAGACTTATAACATTAGTGGTACACAAAATGGAAGTATGTAGCTGCAATCCTTCATTTTGTAGCTTGGCAGAAAATCGGGTTCGAGCCTCTCCACTGGCAGAAAAGTATCAACAGAGTGCATCTTCCGCTAATGGCTACTAAGTGATGTCTCAGCAAGAAGTACAGTTCTAAAATGGATCCTTTAGGCTTAAAAAGGGTTGGTGCATCTAGATTACACCTCTACAAGCCAAAAGGAATGATTCAATAGAAAGAAATCAAGGAAATAGGCCTAAAGGCAGAAAAGTGGAAAATGACTTCCCCCCTACTCCTATAGGTGGGTTTTGACCCACGGAGTATGTTTTTCGCCAAACCATTTAAATGAAGCAATTTTGGGGAAGAACCTATCTCATAAAGAATCTAAGATATAAAGAAGGTAGATGAAATCAATACATGCCATTTTGGCATCCTAAAAGACCAAATTTCCCCCTTGGAAAATTTTTGAATTGAGAGCACTCCAAAAGAACTTCTTCGCCCAAAGGAGAAGCGAAAAAAGTGATTTTTTGCTACCTTAGAAAATTTACCGTTGCGGTTACTAAAAGTGAAAAGAAATTTCTTAATGGACCATAAGAGAAAAGTAATTAATTCAAATAAATCCGTTTTACTTCATAACGGTCTTTTTCATTAATGTTGGGGTCTTTTCATTCGTGTGGCATGGGAAGTTGGCCGTTAAACAGTAAGAATTCAAAAGTTATAAAATTAGTTGAAAGTTGCGAACAAGAGCCACCATTGGTTTGCCAAATTGTTTTGAATTCAAAGTCTCATATTTTAGCTATTCCTTGCTTTCGCATCCCTAAGAGATACTTCTAATTTCAGAATATGAACCATCAAAAGCATGGCTTCTAGATTCATGGGATTCAATGGAATGAATGGAATTACCTCTGACTAGCATAAGATTTCAGACACTTCTTTGAAGTTCTTCGACATGCAGAATTTTTAGAATAGGTTGAAGGCATACCAGATGCATGTGATTACTAAAAAACTAAAGGAGAGTGGGTTAGTTGAAGCAGCTGGTTTTCCTATAGCAGTTCAAGCCCCGGAGCTGGTTCAATAATGTATCACCCGATACAACCCAGACACAAAACAAATCCTTCTACCTGATGACACGATGCTCCTCTCTATTGATAGAGAGTCTGTCTAGAACTCTCTCTATATCTGAGAATGAGTGGAGTATTCAGAAATGACATACAGTCGAGTGGTGACTGAATATATTGCCAAAAAGGAAATTTAGAAGAAGGAGATAATGAAAGCATGGTTTCAAGAACCCAAGAGCGCCAAAGGGAAGCTGCCAAAGACATTATATGACACTTATTTGAAGCCAAAGATCGTAGACATCCTAGTGTTACTCCACAGGATCAGAGGTGAGAGTGAGGCACTCAACTTTGTTGATCATCACTTCTTCTTGGTTCAGGTAATCTGTTCCCAACATCACTTCATTGATTGGGCGCTTATGGTAAGTGAGAATCTCTCGGAGGCCCTAGATAGAGCTAAATGACAAAATGAATTTTACATGTCTTCAGTCCTCTTATATATTCTGGCTACACTCCAAATTTGGCTAGGTCTTCCCAATTAGAGGAATTTCCTGATGATGTCAAGAGTTATGAATTTTTCCCCTTTTTGCAATTGCATAATAGTTATGCTGAGTATCTTCAGGTTAATGATGCATTTACAATGAGATTGTGTAGGGAGCTCCAAGGCTGTCCAAAAAGGAGATTATCTCCCAAGGCCATGGCCTTTATCAGCCAGTTTGGGTGTTATTTCATTCAATTTAGAGGTTTCTCATATCTTTGTCTTGCAGGTTTTGATGATTTCCCTTTGAAGCTGCCCAGGTATCCTACTAATATGATCATGCTGATCAAAGTAATGAGGCAAGAAATCCAAGTGAACTTACTCTATTCTGAGGCTAAGAAGAAGGGATAGGACTTCCCCATGACCATCAGAGCTTATAGTTGCGCGTCCTAGTCAGAGGCAAAGAATGTTCTCAAGACATTCTCAAAGAGGTCTTCTTTGGAAACCTAGGATGTCTTGAGACCACAATATGACCCAGTGAACTATGCCAGGGATGTATTGCAAATGAGTCATACAATTCATCATGTACATGATATTGAAGACTACTGGGCTAATTATAAGGATGATTTGGAAAGTAGAGAGAGATTCTATGCCCGGTTAACTATTGAACAAATCAAAAGGTTCAATGTTAACATTGTAGTAGAGGGGCTAGAAGATGATGGAAATCATATGTATGATAATACATATCTAGAGGAGATAAAGCTCACCCCTGTTAGCTCTGAACCTATGCTGGACCAAGCCATTAGTGATTTGCAGACTCTAATGGGGTGTATCTACAAAAGACTAGAACAATGGGTCGAATGGACTACAGGCCAAAGGAAGAGGTCAGAAAGGAAGCCTCCTACTCAGCAAACCCTGGCAAAGGATACTACTGGTACTGCAACCACTTTGTCGGTAATGAGTCCACCATTGCTAAAGGATCAACCCAGCCGGCAGGATGAGGTGATGAACCTCCTGAGAAAACAATCACATTGGAAAAGACTTGTGGAGAAGGCTCGCTTGCAGATATTGGGAAAACTGAAGAAGCATTTACTATAGATCCAAGGAAGTCTGTAGATGAGCCCATCAAAAGTACAGAGCTAGTTATGGCTACTGCTATGGATACGGAAGTTGAGATCTCAACCCAAGAGGTTGCAAGGCGAGGATCCCCTGTTATAGTTGAGGTACGAGAGGATAGTTCTAGTACCTCTACTACAGAATCATATAAAGAGGTTGAGAAGAAACAAGAGGTTTCTCAAGTTGTCAAATTGATCTCTTCTTCCCGTACTTCAGTGAAACCATTCACTTCCTGGCCAAAAGCTACTCCCTTAGTCATAAGGAAATTGTTCATGGAGGAGTTGGTCTCTACCAGTAAAGTCACTAGGGTAGAGTCATGGATAGAAAATACCATGGAATGCAAGAGGAAGAGAGTGGAAGAAAGAAATCCTGGAAAAGATACTCTGTCATGGGCCCTTCAGCCCAAGGCCACTACGGGAAAACATAAGAAAGTGAAGACAATGTCTACCCTGGGTCATGATCCTGAGACCGGGCACTTCACTATGGAAGTGGACAAGCCAACTAAGGAAGGTAGATTAGAAGATATGACTACTTCAGAATTTCATTTGCAGTCATTTGATATGGGGTTGGCTCGTCATGACACCAAGGTGGATTGGTTGAAATCTACCAATATAGTGATAGAAGAAGAGCTTGAGGGGCTCAAGACTGCCAAATTTCAACTGAAGGTAGAAGTGGTTGAGCTAACCAACTTCATCAGGCAGCTCCTCACTCTGATTACAAGTGTTCCCAGCACCCAAACCACCTTTGACCCCAGTGCTACGGAGAACCAAGCCATTCTGGCTAAGTTGCAAGAGGATTGACATTATGGGAAGATTGGTAAATGGTGGATTGAGAGGCCCGAGTCTGAGGGACTAGCAGTGGTTGAACAACTAGGTAACACCCTTCTAAGGTTGGAGGTAGAGAGAAATAACATTTCTAAGAACCTACAGACTCTCACGTTGGAAAGGGTGAAGTGCCAGGACTGTATATTTATGCTGCATGTGTCAGTAAAGATGAAGACTAAAGAAGCTCTAAAAGCTAAGATTTTATAGAAAGGAGATGAGCCTTTGATCGAATGGCTTCAGAGTCTAGAGTTTAAGATCGAGATGATCATCCAGGCCGAAGTAGGATTGCAACAGACAAATGTTAAGATCAAAGAGGAGCAGAGAAAAGATTTCAAACTCCTCTTAGGGCTTCATATAGAATTACAGACTAGTGGTTAGGGAAAAGAAATAATTAGAGTAGCCAATATGCAGAATTCATTTTCCGATTATTTGCATAAACTGACATAAGATTCTTCCTCTCATCTAGATAAAGTACCAGAACTCCAACAATTTAGTGGATGCATTTTCAGAGCAATGGAAGAACTAAAAGATCAGACTAATGCCATTAAGATTCTTGCCAAGGAACATTCCAGGTGGCTCATTCGATACACTAACATCCACGTCAACAAGAATGAAGAACTCATTCGAGTCATTACAGTTGTTACAGCCTATAGTGATAAATTAGACAAGGGGAAGGAAATTGAAGCTTAAATAGATTCCCCCTTGTGCTATTTTTGATACTATTGCAACCAATAAACCTTTGGTTATCATTTTTGGTTGAGGAAGTTGAACCGTTTCGGTTGCCTCCTTTTTGTAACGGTCTAATCTGGAACTCTATATGTATTTTTTCCAAAATCAATACAAAGGTCACCTAAATTTTTGTGGGAAAGATAGCATTTTATTGAGTCAAATTTGTATGTCTGAATACCATTGTTTTATCAGTTCCATTTGTATTGCATTTATCTTTCTATTGAATTTGGGTATTTATTTGAAGTTGGATTTACAATTTGTGTTTGAACATGAGCTCTGTATTACGATTTGATACAATTAACTAAAGGGGAAAATTATTGTTATCTTGAGTTTGGGAAGCATTCTTGTGATATAGATCGACTCATTGTTGTTTCATCATTAGTATTTAGTCTTGCATCTTCATTTTCAGTAGAAGTTTATGCATTACCAATTTTGGGAGTTAATCTGATTGATGAAATCTCAGAGTTGGCTAGATTTAGAATTGAATCCGTCCTGCCTAAGCTATTTCCTGCCTAGGATTAGCTTGGTTTGCCTCTTCTATTCTCGGGTTAAGAACATACCCCTGTTAGACTGGGAAAGAGAAAAATTCACTGTAAATCATTCATATAAGGGAGCTATACCTTTAAATTCAGAGGGAAATTACTTTTTCAATAACAATTTTCCAATTGTCATATTCGATTGTTCTTAAGCATTTTGGGTATTTTAGAGTTAAATTAAAAAGAACAATCTATTTACCAACAAAAATATACTTATCCAAGCTTCTACTGAAGCAACTGGAGGATAATATAAGGAAAATTAGGCCAGCTAGATCTAATTCATGTAAGTTCAGTTCACTCCTCATGTGTACATTTTTCTAATTTTAGAATTTCTTCCCATCTGTCTGTAATGTCAATTGGGACACAACCCGACCTATAATTGCACATATTAGTGAATATATTGAGTCACTAGGGGATAATTTCACATTTGTAATGGATGCATACTTCACCACCTTCAAAGATAAAATGCAGAAGAGAATGAGGATCCCTGCACAACTGTTGGAACAATACAAGG
Source organism: Thuja plicata (assembly GCA_018584345.1). Lineage (NCBI taxonomy): Eukaryota > Viridiplantae > Streptophyta > Pinopsida > Cupressales > Cupressaceae > Thuja > Thuja plicata. The sequence continues at coordinate 72,281 of MU225585.1, read as the reverse complement.
ATGACATATGTTTCATAGTGGATACCGACAACACTCTAATCAAACCAGTTGTACTGAGAACAACATGGTTACCACCACTAGATTATGAGATCAACATTGATCAAGATAAAAAGGCTATTAAAGCTTTGCTAAATGAAGCACTGGAAAAATCATTGAGTAGATTTGGAACATATGAAGAAGCCAAGTCTAGAATCAAAACTAGCTTAGTAGTGAGAAAGATAGACTGGAAGAAAACAAAGACGGTGAAAACACTTGAGAAGAAACTATTGGTAAATGATGAAGAATCAAAAAAAGATGTCACCGAGGGACAATCACCCGTCAGTGAAGGAAAATATTCAAGTGACTTTGAGTCAACTGAATCTGATACACCACCAACAAAAAACCAAGAACTACTATTGCATCAAGAACTAGGAGTCAGACTACAAAAGATGCAGACTCACCATAGGTAAAGAAAGGTACATTGAGGACTTATAAGAGAAAGCATCAAACTGGGAAAACATCACCAAGACAAAGAAGGAGATATATCCGAGGAAAAGAAGACAAGGATGATACTAAACAAGATGATAAAGAACAAGGACTCCAAGCTGAAAAACTCAAAGTTCCTAAAATAGTTGATGAAGTTTCTGAGTCAATCATCAACACAGGTAGAATATCACATCAAAAGATAAGAAAATGGATAACCTTGTCTCCCAAAGATCAGTATAAGATAGAAGAAGCCATTATTAAGGCAATGGTTGCATACAAGTATGTACTAATACAATTAAACAAGAAAATTCCATAAGAACTGAATGATAGGATATCAACAAGATGGACATATGCCTTGCACACTGAGAAATAGATAAGGGAAAGATCCCTAGTTACACTCATGCCACCCAAGTTAACAGTTGAAGAAATTGATGAAACAATGAAGGAACATACAAATAAATTCTCATCTAAAATGAGAGCATACAAAGTACTCAAGGGAAGGTTAAAATACCTTGACAAAGAAAGCAATGAGACTTGGAATGAAATATTCAATGCCCCCAAGTAGGTACCAGCTCTTATTGAGAAACCCCACTATGAAGAGAAAGAGGCCACACCGATCCCTAAACACATTTTCATCAATGATAGCAAGTATATCACTCTAGTTGATTTGACAACATAGGAAAGTAAGGCTATGGATGATGTACCTCAAATATTAAAATCATTAGGGGATACAACAAAGATCACCATAACAGATATAACTAATATTGATTCTGACGATGAGCCCAAGAATGATGAAGATATAAGTGTTGCCACCGAGCAACTAAAGGAAAAGGAAACAATGGATGTTGCACATGCAACTATACTAGGTCACATGCCATTATTGATACAAGCTATCAATATCATGTCTGAAGAAAAGGAAAAGACACCTAAGACTGATGCAAACACACCAATGGAGAAAGGAGAAGAACACGGGGAGCAAAAAGATACAAATGAAGAGCAGAAAAATACAAGTGGAGAGGAGAAACTGACTGATGCCACTAACAAGAATACTAAAGAAAAAAAAGCTACAGAGAAGGAACAGGTTGATGTAGAGACGTCTACTACCAACCAATAGGTCAATAATGAGAAACATACCAATGAAACAACACCTCCCACACAGTGACCCAAATCAAAATAAGTAGAGAAAGAACTTTCTATAGTTATACATTCCTCTGCTTCCAGTACCATTTCAAAGAAGAAGAAGAAAAGAAAAGCACCGGTCACACTCGTTTAAATCATTGACATAACCGACTATGATCCTATACCATTGGATTCCATGTACCTGACCAAGTATGGTAAACTTTTCAAGAGGAAGGCTATACAAGAAAACCTCAAGAACTCACAAGTCCTAGATACCACAAAAGAAATGCTATTGTAGATAGTACCTAACACTAAAATTGATCAAAATGCACCAATACTTGATCAATTAGCAGTACTCACTAATGCCATTAGATCACAGAATTTAGATGTAGACAAAGTTATTGAGGAATGTGCTAAGGAGAAGTGTCAATACAAGTTAACCAAGAAGTGGCAGAAACTAAGGTAAAAATTTCTGAATTAGTAACTACAATGGAACCAATATTATCAGAAGTAGTTAAACTAGTTCAAAATTTGTGCACAATAGAGCATTTCACTATCGAGCATAGTGAAAAGATAGCAAAGGTAGATGAAGATCTTAAGCCTAGTACACAAAGTCTCACAACCGAAGAAAATGCATTCCAATTGCATTATGAGAAGATTGTAGAGTTAAAATGGTTGAGAATAGAACTACAAAAGGCTGAAAGCACAATCCAAGATGAGGTAACCAAGCTCCAAGCTATGCTACTCCTGAATCTCACATTGCTATTGAAACACATGACTTTGGAAAAAGTATTGATTGCCACTCCAGAGATGTTTGTTACCGAGAGTATATATAGCATGCACGCCAGACTCACTTTGGAGCACATGACCCTGGAACACCTCAAAGAGAAATGGGAGAAGCTAATGGAAGATATTCAAAAATACCATGCACACATATTTGACAAGTTGTAAGTACTACACCTTTGTCATTATTTTCAAAAAAAAGGGGATATACATGTCAAAGGGGGAAAATGTACAAAAGTGTAAAACATGTCAAGACCAAAGAGGAAAATACAAAAATGAGAAACATGTACATAAACTATACCAAGGCGTGCACATAGGGGGAGTCATTTGACAAGGTAAACACTTGGTGTATATATTGAACACATTTTTTAATTGTACATATCAGTTTTTGATACTAATGACAAAGGGGGAGATTGATAATTATAAAGGAAATTTTTTTTTGGATTGTCAGTAACATGATCACCAAGTGATAGCATATAGACAAGTGCAATGGTCACCGAAATAGTTAAGTGCAATGGTCACCAAAAAATACAAGCACAGTGAACACCGAAATCAGACTATCACCGACAGATATTTTACAAAGTAAACTGAGAAAAAAATTTACAGAGTAAACCGACAGACAATTCAAAGACATCACAGAGAACTCTACTGGGAGATAGTTTTATTCCCAATAAAATTGGATCTGAGATACACGTCAGATAAAGCACTTCAATTTTATAATTAGCTTTATGCTTAGCTGTAAAACTATTTCTTGAGGAACAAGTACAACATATGTAATTGTTTTAAGTCGTCTAACTGATTGTAAACATGAAAACTAGGAGATCAAGGTCAATTTGTAAACCTTTGATCATAGAGTTTTTATTGTAAAGTGTGAAACCTAATTAGTCAATACATTATATAAATAGATGTAGTAATCAATCAGAACATGATGATTGTAGCTGCAACAGACATCTATAGATCATACATAGAGTTTCATGCAAAAGGAAAAAAAAGGATGAATTCAGTTATGAAGAATAAGATGTTAGAATGAATTTAGAATAACTGAGAGGGGAGGGGTGAATCAGTTATCCTCAGGTATAGATGTAGCAAATAAAAACTTTCTGTATTTCAGATCTACTCAGCAACTGTAGCATAAGTTAGCAACTTTAATCATGTAGTTTATTGTCAATTGAAATTAGCTTGTGGAAACATAACAGTAAAAAAAACCATAAGCATTCATACAAGTTGACACAAGTATTTAACGTGGAAAACCAATATGGGAAAAACCACCAGTAACATGCTACCAAGTTTTCACTCTTCTGAAGTGAGCTCTATGAGGAGCCAACCCTGTTAAAGGTTACAATAATACACTGCTAGGTGTGACCTGGTTAAAGGATTTAATCACCCTGTCAAGAGTGGCCTTGTTAGAGGACTTAGAACATTCCACCTAAATGTCACCTTGTGAGAGGATTTATACAAATAACTGTTAGGTCAACCTTGTTAAAGGATTTTAACTGATACAATGGTTAGAAAGTAATTAGCAGTTGTGATCTGATACATACAACTTACTTTACAATTCAGACCCAATTACAACTTTGATCTTAACTTACTAGATATCTTGCATTGTCATTTCAACCTTCTGATCTACTTGGAAATTTGTCAAGCAATCACACATGCAACTCTCTGTTTCTATATTCAGCCTTCTCTACTAGATCATGCCAAACAGTAAATCAACTATGCAAATCCTCTTGCATACACATCCAATTCACATTCAACTACACACCTCTTGCATACTAAATGAATAACCCCTTGAGGTTATCATATACTTCTTTATCTAGGTCAGATAAATCTTTTTCCGCTTAAACAAGATCATAGATCTTACGTTAGGTCAGATCCAATGGATCATTCCATCTTTGCATTACATTTACTTCTCCAAAGTAGTCTCTAATTAAATCTTGAAACCATGCATTAATTACAGTTAACCCATACATTAAATGATGTGGATCAATCTTTAATTAACATTTCATATCCCAACAAAATTAACTAAGTCGGCCAAAGATCTCAAATCTCATCATTAATCCAATTACTATAAGTTTGCCAACATCACTATTTCCACTCATCAATTTCAATGGTGCTCAACATTGAACAACTTTTCTCGTCACTAAAAAATTTGCTTGGCACAAGCAATTTTTCTTGGCATAAGCAACTTTGCTCAGCATAAGCCAAACTTGCTCGGCACAGAACAACCAGAAAACTATCTTTGAAAGATAAACAACTAATTACTTTGCCAGAGTGCCAACTGATCAACTATGCAAATCCTCTTGTATACACATCCACTTCATATTCAGCAACACACCTCTTGCATACTAAATGAATAACCCCTTGAGGTTATCATATACCTCTTTGTCTAGGTCAAATAAATCTTTTGCCACTTAAACAAGATCATAGATCTTAGGTTAGGTCAGATCCAATGGATCATTCCATCTTTGCATTACATTTACTTCTCCAAATTAGTCTCTAATTAAATCTTGAAACCATGCATTAATTACGGTTACCCATACATTAAATGACATGGATCAATCTTTAATTAACATTTCATATCCCAATAAAATTAACTAAGTCAGCCAGAGATCTCAAATCTCATCATTAATCCAATTACTGTAAGTCTGCCAACATTACTATTTCCACTCGAAAATTTCAATGGTGCTCAACATTGAACAACTTTGCTTGGCATGAACAACTTTGCTCGGCACAAGCAACTTTTCTCGGCATAAGCAACTTTTCTCAGCATAAGCCAAACTTGCTCGGCACAGAATAGCCAGAAAACTGTCTTTGAAAGATAAACAACTAATTACTTTGCCAGAGTGCCAACTGATCAAGTACCCTTTTATTTGCCTTAACTCAACCATTCACTTGGTCTTCTTGTTAAATCTTCTTCATCAACAATAGATACGGTACTCAAACAGATAACAATAGTCTCACTAGATAAGGTTTGACAGCAATGAAAAAATAACAATTGCTTGCATTGTCACTTTCCAACAATCTCCCTCTTTGGCATTGATGGAAACAAAAAATATTAAAACAATGATTTAACAAGCATAGTTACCAACCAATCCAAAAGTTCACCTATTTTCCTTGATATGAATGAATCTTCATTAATGTCTTTAGCTTCATTCTGATTCTTATCTGTAAAACATTTCTCCCTTTGTGTCTGTAATCACACTGTAATCATCTATGTCTAATCATTTGTAGACTCTCTCTGAGTAGATAATCACTTCAATGTTTTCAATAGTAACTTTTCCCTCTTTGTAATCTTTCCCTCTTGGTAATCTCTCTTTCTCGGCAATCTCTCCCTCTTTATAGGTAATCTCTCCCTCTTTGACAACAATTCCAAAGACGTTGATATCTTTATCATGTAGATCTTCTGTATCATGCTGATCTTGTCATCTTGATTATGACTGATTTACTTTTCTGTCCTTGTTCATCTTCACAACTTTACCCAGCATCCTAAAGTGTGACTTACTGTGCATCAATGTGTCAAATATTTTGAATGTAATATTTGATGCAACAGTAACATACAAAACTTAATTAGCCTCAGTTAGGGGAATCACCCCCAATTTACCTCGTAGATACTCATGAGCATCCTTGGGTAGTGCTTTTGTGAATATGTCTGTTAATTGTTCTTTAGTGTTCACATAATCCAGTCTTACTTCTTTACTCTGAACTAGCTCCCTCAAGTAATGATACTTGATAGCTATATGCTTTATCTTTGAGTGCATAATAGGATTTTTAGAAATATTAATAGCACTGGTGTTATCACAATATATGACAACTGGGTCAGTGATTTCTTCCTTCATACCTTTTAGTAGTATCTTCAACCACACAATGTTAGAACAGATAACTGCTACTGCCACATACTCAGCTTCAGCTGTAGATTGTGAGGTGCAGTTCTATTTCTTGCTTGTCCATGAGATCAATCTTTTTCCAAAAAGAAATGCTCCACCAGTAGTGCTTTTCCTGTCATCAACATTTCCAGCCCAATCAGAGTCAGTGTAAACTCTACGTTCAAACTTGTCATTCTTTTTGTAGTATAGACCATAGTCATCAGTTCCTTTCAAATATCTTAGAATCCTTTTTACTGCCATCATGTGAGTCTCCTTGGGATTAGCAAAAAATCTTGCAACAATTCCAACAACTAGGGCAATATCAGGTCTACTGTGCACAACACACTATAGTTTTCCAATCATTGATCTGTAGAGTGTTTGGTTCACTTCTTTTGTGTCATCATCTTTTGTCAGCTTCTATCCAATAGCCATGGGTGTACTCACTGGTTTGGACTCTTCCATTACAAAATTTTTTAGTATCTCTTTGATATATTTAGATTGAGTGATATAGATACCATTCTTCATTTGATAGATTTGTAAGCCAACAAAGAATTTTATTTCACCAAACATAGACATCTCAAACTCAGTTTGCATCTTTGTTG
>MU225585.1:36325-48584 GCA_018584345.1 Thuja plicata | reverse complement strand
CTCTTTTAACTCATATATATATATATATATATATATATATATATATATGAGGGATGATAATTTTTTTTAACCTTACCCAACTCTCCTTGAATGGGTAGATTGAAAACTAAAATTTTTCTACCAAATCTTATTTGTGAGTCTATTTCTTTTAGTTGTGCTAGGAATAACGCTTGGAAAGAATGAAGATAGATATGCTTAGACTTAATTCTTGCACACAAAATTAAAAGTGTACTTGTGTTCATAACCAGTCCATTCAACTAACAACTTGCTTGCCACCATTTTGTGGATTTTGAAATTTCTGTTAGGCAATTTTATCTATTGAGATTTCTTTTTTTTACCTATCAATTGGATTTTCCTTTAAGCTTAAAGCTTTTATAAATGGTAATGAACCATTTTTGAGGCAGAGAAATCAAATTTTCCATATGGGAGCGTGACCATTTTATGGAGCCTGAAATTTTTTTTACTATCAAACCCAACTTGTGAGATTCTTGGATTGTGTTTCTTTACAAAAAATAATAATAATTACACACACACACACACACACACACACATATTTTCAATGCCCCAAATGTCTGTCATATTTACCTCCAACAAGTAGCCACATGTTTTTTTATTTATTATTTTAATTTTTTTTATGTTGTTCTGTGATTCAAGTCGCCCATACCCCTATGCTCAACATTCTTTAGTATGAATGTTTCTTTGGGGGTCTTGATATTTCATTGTATGAAAAATTATTAGAAACCTAAGAACCATGGATTGAATTTTAGGCTTGTGCAAACATTAGAAAGAAATCACAACCTGCTTTGTTTAATGAGTAGAAAAAACTAATTTATGAATAATTATTTTTTGGTTGGTAATAGGTATTTTATTGATATTTACAAGAAAGTCACATAGAAATTACATTTCAGTCTTTTTGTACAAGACATATACTTGCTACACACCCCATAGGAATATTATATACTTCCTTTTACAAAATACTGCTATCCTCTTTCTACAAACCCTGCTTTTCCACAACATAATAATCTTTACTAATAAATTCTAAGGCTAAAACCCTACCTCCTAATGAGTAATCATTTAAAATCATTACAAAATTTATATCCCTATTATGCAAAAACCAGTATTCAGGCTGACTCCTTCATTCTCGATATTGTCATGCTGCTAGGGTTATATGCCGGGTTGCCACAAAACTATAATATTTAAACCATCTATGTCTGCTTCCTCTTGCTAATCAACCACTTACATATTTGAAAAAAACCCATTGCCTCACCTTACACCTTTTCATTTCTCACTGCTCCTCTTCTCCGTAGATTACGTTGTCTGCGTGACATGTTCCACACCATGGCTTTAGCCCTTTCATTGCCCAATTGATTATACATTTCCAGTTCATTTTTGACCTGCTACCAACCCTCCGTAGAATTCTTATACATCAATAGTTTATCCACATTCGCTCTCCACCTCAAAACTGGGATAAGCCCAAAATGACTTCTTTTTGCATCATCCTCAAATTTTTTTGATATATCCATTCCTACCCCAATAATTTCTCATTCCAAACAGAGTCCATCTCTCCAAGCACATTTCTTTCAAACAGGGCCTTTGTTATTCTTCCTACTTCCTCTGTGTTCTCCCGAATTCTAGTCCCCAAGCCACAAAAACTGAGATAACATCCAAATTTGTTCAGTGTTTTATCTTCCTTTCTTGAAATTGCATGTTGATGACTTTCATCACTCTGTCTATCATTCCTTCTGAATTTGTCTTTATCAAACCTTTCACTCTGTCTCTACTCGCTGGACTTTTAAAGGATTTCATTTATTTATCTGAATCCAGGCTGAACGATGCCTCCATTTTTTGTGACTGACTAAAAACCTTGATTCCTTGCTACTTCGACTCCATAAACTGACCTATCTTTTTCTAATTTGGATGTTTGGCTACTATTTTACAATGATTTTATAAGCGTTGCCAATTTAATGCTTCCCAAGAATGCTTTCCTTCACTTGTGTAAGCTTTCATTTCCTCCATCACTTCCCACAATCCGACTCTAAACTTTGCAATTTAATCAATGTTTCATCCTCACTGGGATCACTTGATATCATTAACTTCTTTCACAGCCAATGCGCCTCCATCAAAAATCCTTTCCATACTCTTCAAATAATGTTGCATCATCGTGCAACTTTTCCACCATCAATATGAATAATGGGACTTGATCACTCATATTTCAACAACTTCTACTCATTGCACCATTGAAGATTTAGAATATTTCCTAGTTAAAACCTTTCCAATTTGGTTAAATCTTCATATGCAATCACATCATTCTTTTTGAAAGATATAGCCCAATTTGAAAGTTTGTCCACTTCTTTATTTCCTTCTCATAATGTGTGACTAATTTTAAAGTTTCTAAATTTATTTAGATTACACCCCACTTCTCTTAAGATGCTATGTATATATACCAAGCCTGTGAATGCCCCAGCTTCAATGCTTCCACAAACACTTTTGAATCACCTTCAATGTGAATTTTCTCCACTCTCATCCAATTCCCTAATTGAACTACCAGCAGGGCTGCCTGCACCTTTGTCACATTGTTAGTCCCTTATGCTATCCTTTTTGTTGTCATTGCCAAGACATCTCCTTTCCAATCACTAGGAATAGCCCCAAACCCTGAGACCCCTAGATTCCCTTTTGAGGATCCAACAAATTTTATCTTAAACCAACTTGGATCTGGGGGGATCCACTCGACATTATCCTGACATGTTTTCACATTACTAGATTGGCCTCCATCATTCCTATATCTAATTTTGATCCCTAGCCATTGTCTATGGATTTGTCTATCCTAGGATGAAAATACATTGTTTGCATTCAATTTACTAACCGCTGAGCTCATTACCTCCTCTATTATGGTGTTAATCATGTTCATGATCCTTTCTTTAGATTCTGAAACATCCTGAAAGATTCTCCGGTTATGTTCCTTCCATAATTCCCAAATAATCAGTTTTGGACAAACAATCCACAATTTGGATAATGTTAATTTCTAAAAGTGGATCTGCCAACCTTTGAATATTTTTGCTACAAAATTTGGCATGGGGCCAATTAGGTTCAATTTTAATCTTACCATTCTCCAAAATTTTTGAGCAACTTCACATTGAAAAAGAAGATGGTCCACATCTTCCCTCTCATGCCTACATAAAATAATCAGTGACAAACAAAAAATCCACAATTTGGATAATGTTGATTTTTGAAAGTGGATCTGCCAACCTTTGAATATTTGTGCTACAGAATTTGGCATGGGGAAAATTAGGTTCAATTTCAATCTTACCATTCCCCAACATTTGTTAGCAACTTCACATTGAACAATAAGATGGTCCACATCTTCCCTCTCATGCCTGCATAAAGGGCACAAAGTTGGTACCACAAAGCCATACTTCTTTTTGCATTCCCCTATCAAAATATTTCTCTAAATGGCTATCCATGAAAAAGATCAAACTTTTTGTAGACAATCCTTATCCCAATATAGATGATATGGCCATTCTTCCTTACCTCCTCATTAGCCATCAGTTGATACCCCAACTTGGCTGAGTAATTTCCACTCTTAGCTGCACACCAGATAATACAATCTTTTTCCTCAAATAAATTAAAGGATCTTTCAACAAATATAGTTCTCAGTGAGTCACCAAGTTCCTCATTAAGACCTGCAGTATCAACCTTTTTCCAACACCATTGCTGCCCCAATGGGCTTGTGCGTAGTTCCATATAATCCCTAACCTTTTCACCCCACACATCTTTCATAATAATGATTAGATTTTGCAAATTGTCCCTCTCTAAGAGAGCCACTTTCCATTCCAAGATTCATCCTAGAAGGAGGCATCTCATCCATCCCCAATCTGCCAAGACATGTGATCACAAACAATAGGCCTACATTCTAAAATAAAATTCTAAATAGCTGAACATTTTGGGGGATTTGGGATGGTTAAAATATGATTATCCTCCATCGAGTCTAGCTATTTCACCTTAAGGATTCACACCCACAACTGAGAGGGTTTTGAATAAATATCCCATACTAGTTTTTCCCCCAAGGCCTTATTAATCAAATGCCATTTTTGAAGACCAGCTCCCCCATTCTTTCAAGATTTACAAATAGTACCCCAAGACACTAGTGGTATTTTTTCATCCTCCCGTCCTCCATTCTAGAAGAACTTTCACATTCATTGTTTAATGTACTTTAATAATTTGAGTGGAATCTTTAAACAACTCATAGAATAAATATGAATTGCAAAAATGACCGATTGTAACATAAGAATCTGCCCTGCATAAGTGAGCCACTTACCTTTCCAACTCTCCATCTTTTTCACACAACTATTAATAAGATCTTTCCATAGATTATCCTTGGATGCACCTTCAAATAATAGGATCACCATATATTTGTTGGGAAGAGAGCATGCCTTCATTCCCAAAATTTGACAGACATTTTGTTGTATAGGAGGAGAGGTATTAAAGAAGAAAATCTTAGATTTAGCACAGTTAATGAATTGCCTAGACACAATGCTATAAGAATTCAAAGTTGATTTAATAATCCTTTCTTCTTGTGCTGACACCTCCCGCATAAGATAAGTGTCATCTACAAACTATAAATGAGTTATTGGATCCAAGCCCCTTGAAACCTTGATTCCCTTCCAGGAACCTGCCCCACCTTCTCACTTGATTATTCTGCCTAGGACTTCAATGAGGATAATGAAAATAAATGGGGAGAGAGGATCACCTTGATGAATACAAGTGTTAGTTTCAAAGAAACCTTGAGGGATACCATTAACAAGGATGGATAATCATGGGGAAGAAATGCAGTTGAACACCCAATCACACCAAAGTTTATCAAACCCAAATTTCTTCAAAACTGTCATTAGGAAGTTTCTATTAACATTGTCTTAGGATTTATTAATGTCCAATTTGGTCATCATACTCACCTCTTTACCTAGCTTAATAGAGTGTATTGATTCATGAACAATAAGAATTCCTTCATAAATAGATCTTCTTGGTGCGAACCCACTATGTTCCTCGGAGATAATAGAAGATAACATAGATTTCAGCCTATTCACTATAAATTTTGCTATTACCTTATAAACAGAGTAACCTAGGGAAATTATCCTAAAATCATCAAAGAATTATTTATTTCCCTTTTTTGGAATCAAGGATAAAAAAGTATTACTAAAGTCTTTGAAGATAAATCCACCTTTTATGGATTCTTCTACTACCTCACATAAGTCTTTGTCAATTATGTGTGAAGCTTTTTGAAAGAAAAGAGCTTGAAAATAATTAGGTCCTAGTGCCTTGTCACTCCCCATACTGAAAAGAGAATTTTTAACCTCTTTCTCTATTACAGTTTTCATCAGAATACAATTTTGTTCCCTAGATACGACCTGAGGAATAACCTCCAAAAATCTATGATCCTCACAATTTGTCCTAATGTTCTTTGAAAATATTTAAGAGAAGTAATTTACTGCTTCCTCATTAATCTGATCAGGTTTAGTCAAGTTATTACCTTGGTTTTCCTTCATAGAGAAAATCTTATTCAAAGAACGTCTACCTTTGACGGAGTTATGGAAAAGTTTTGTATTTCTATCTCCTTCCCGTAGCCACAATTCCCTATATTTTTGTCTCCAAAAAATTGCCTCCTGGTTTAACACCTCATTGTATTTCTTTTTCAACTACACTTCCTGATTGAAAATATTATTATCCATTCCCCATTTATCTATAATCTCATTTAGACCAGCTAGATCAGACTCCAAATTAAATTTTTCAACAAAGATGTTTTCAAAAACCTCTCTATTCCAAACTTTTAAATTCTCTTTCAAGAATTGTAACTTTTTGAAAAATAGAAAAGCATAGTTTCCAAAAAGTCAAGGGGCTGTATTCCAACATAACACTACGAGATCCATGAATCCATTTCTACTTAGCCACATTTTTTCAAACCAAAAGGGGCTCTTTCAAGAGATGCATCTTCAAGCACCTTCAGACAAATAAGAAAGTGGCCTGACCCTGTAATAGGCAATATTTTAGCTTGGCAAAGCCAATTTGTGTCTTCCCAAGCTCCTCCTAGGAGGAACCTATCTAATGTTTCAGCAATATTAGAGAAACCCTATCTTATATTTGTCCCAGTGAAGTCACCATTTTTAAAACACACATCTTGTAATTCATTTAGAGATACGAAACCAGCAAAGCCTTTTTGGCTTTGACTGATCCAACCTTTCCCTCCCAATTTCTCATCTGGAGAGAGAATTGCATTCAAATATCCACCTATCATAAATAGGTTATCTTTAATTTTATTGATGTTGCAAGAAATAGAAGCCAAAAATTCCTTTTGTTGAGCCTGATTGCAAGGCCCATAAATGTTAAAAGCAAAGAACGTCACCTTGAGTTGAAATGAGAATAATTTCACTAATTTCCAGTTGCTACCTTCATCCACTAAACTAACAATCATCACAACATCTTTCCAAAGAATACCTATACCTCTAGAGGCACCTTCCACCTTCGAGAAGAGATCTTCCCACATTATAAACTTTATTATAAACTACAACTTCTCTGCACCACTCAACTTTGTTTCTTGAAAAAATACTAAATCAGGTTGGGCTTGATCAAGACATCGTTTGACCAAATACCATTTTTCAAGGGCATTGCAGCCCCTAAAATTCAACGAAAGGAGCTTCAGAGCTTCCAGGAAGAGGGATAGCCTCTTCCCCATCTCAATAGTTTTTCCTGGTCTGCTGCATTACAAACAATTGTGAGTTTTGCCCTTGTAGATTTGGGACCTCTCTTTTTCTTTTCTCTGATATTTGGCTTTTGAACCAGTGTTTGAGTTTGACTTATTGTCCTTTTGTCAAGGATATCCATCTAATCCCGCATTCCCAAGTCTTAATTAACTACCTCCTCTTCTTGAGATTCATATTCAGATTTAGTGTTCTAACCATTACCTTCATTATCCCATAACTCCATTGATTTTTCCAAGTTTCTTATGGGAGAAATTCAGATTTCTTTATAGATATCTTGGATTACACTGTCACCTTCCCCTTGGTCATACACAAGATGCGCAACCCTAAAGACACCTTCTGCTGTACAATCTGGCTTACAAATTCTATCCACAACCACTATTTTGTTATGTTTAGGATTGTTTAGAGCCTCTTCCAGTGAATCAGGCACAATAAGGGTCTGCCCATCTAATTCTTCTCAATTTTGAACCACTATTTCATCCTAACCTATTGCATCCTTTTGAGGAGAGAAAGGTGTCTCCTTCACTACTTGAGTGGAGACTTCACTATTAGTATCTATTGTTTGGGATGTAGAACCTAGTTACCCTATTCTCCTGTTCTTTTATGGGTCATCTTCCAGACTATTTTATTCCTATAGACTGCTCTAGTCCACTATTTTCCTATTCTAGATCATTTCTTCCTCAAAATGAATAGACCAAGGAGGGGAAAGAGTCTATCTCTCTTCCATTGCTTTGATCTATTCCACATTTTTATTGACCTCCAGTCCTTTACCTTTCAAATGATCTTGCTCCCCTATTACTTCATTGTCAGCCTTATCTACCTCAATCTTTAACCTTCATTCCCCTTTTTCTGAACCTAGGATGACATAGTCAGGAATCTGATAACATTTTTGTAGTTTTACTAGCACCTTTGAGAAGATGTAAAAGTCATTTTTTTCCACAACTTCTTCCAAATGTAAATAGGATCCCAAACTATTGTCAATCACATTTAGGGTCTCTTCATCTTTGTATTCCCATGACATTTTCTATTTCAACCAAACAACAATCTCTTCAACTTTCTCTGCATCCAAGTTAAAATTAGGTTTCCAATCACAGACATAAATACCTTTCCCTTCCAACATATACTGGCCCCCTTTCAAATCCATTCCTTATCCATTTTGGAAGGGCATACGACTAAAATGAATTCATTTATTAGGGTTTTTATCTCCAAATTCTCCCCCCACTGTTTAGCCATCGACCTCCATATTTTTGTGATTAATGGTCATGGATCCATCCATTTCATAAAGAAAGCCTTCTCTTGTAACCTATTAACTGATTCATTCCATTGGGAGTTATTAATCAATAAAGAACAAGCCCTAATAATCTCCACATTATCTACCTATTTGTTGATATCTTGGTTTACCGTCATCGCCCTAGTGTTGGATGGAGTATTACCTTGCTCTTTAGGATGACAAATTTTCTTTTTAATCTTCTTGAAATTTAAAGACTTCATTTGTTGAATATGCTCATTGTGTATCAATGGAAAGGGTCCTCTACTATCCTTGCTCCTACCACCCCTTTTTTCCATTGGGAACCTAGGATGATCCTGTCGTGGAGGGTTCCACCTTTCTTGTCCATGCCTCATAGCCCTAGAGTCAAAATGATTGGGTTTGCGTTTATTAAAGGGCCAATGTTCCTGTTCTAACATTTGAGATCTAGAGACTTCATTGCTGTGACTACTCCTTATCCCATTTCCACTTATCGCATTTGCAGACCACCATTGTTGAGTTGCCTGCCATGGACGCTACCCTAGTTGTTTCCTCCTTTCGTAGTTTACTGCTCTCCATTAGGATTTATGAATAAATTTCATTGTGGTTTAATTTGATTAATTTAAAAGAGTACTTTATTTGTACTATTTTGTTACATCATGTTGTGTTGTAAATGGTAGGAGCATCTATTTTAGGACTAAGAGGTTAAGAGTTCAAACCTCTCCCTTACATTGTAAACTTTCAACTAATCTTCCAAATGAGGACAAAAACCTATTGGTGAAAAGAATTTTGAAAATTAGTGGGCAATGTCTTGGTTAGAGTGCAATTTTTTTAGAACTGTTAGATAAAAGATCCACTATTCAAATCCCTCACTAGTTCTTGCCTTCAAATTGAATATTTTGAGTTTTAAAAGGAAGTATTAAATGAATATTATTTTTTTCCATTTTGACTTCAAGGTGTATTAATTGCTCATTAAAATGCATGTTATAGAACTAGTATGATTATTATAGGATGGTTGATATTTAATATTTTTCTTTTAATATTCAATTTAAAGACATGTATAAATATATAAATATTATCTTCAATGTGAAATTGGAGAAAAGAAAGGTTATTTATTATTTAATGAGGATATTCTTTTTTATTTTTTATTTTTTATTTTTAAAATGCCAAGAATTATGTTTTGGTTTATCATATGTGAGTGTACATTATTTATTAAATTTAGGGGGCATAGAAAAGAGAAGTGGGGATTTGTTTGTTTTTACATATGATAATTTTCCAGATTGATAATGTGGGATATAGAATTCTTTCTTAGTAGCATATGACATCTAGGAAGGGGTTTTTATTTTTCTTATTCGTATATGATTATGGATATATACGAGTGCCAAATATGGGGTAACATGGAAGGATAGGTAAATTTTTCATTTTTCTAACCTATCTGTCATGGAAACTGGCTTAAAAATGCTTTGGCCAAAGTGATTGTGCATTCATTTGATACTAGTGGATGTTTTGGTTTTATTTCTCCTTTCCATATCACTATATGGATACATCGTTATTATTTTTATGGTTATGGTTTATATGATAGTTGGTCAAAGTGTTGCACTAGATTATATCTGACCTGCCAATTCTAGTTTTCTATGTTCTTCGATGCAGGGTTAGGTGCTCAACCTTTCATGTTGAGCCCAGGGGAGCTTAAAAATATGATGAACTAACCACTTTATGGCTGGGCGGTAAAAGCACCTAGACCTCATTCCCATTCTCGAGTATAGCAGCTAGAGTGTAGTATGAGGCTAAGGAGATGAAAATGACATAGTATCATAATTTAATTTATACAATATACTGACCCTTTGATGGTAAATTTGTATTTGTTACTTTGACAAGATGGTCAAATTGATGTACTTATTAGGCAGTATTATCTTGTGTACGAGAAAATTGTTTTACATCTCATTCTATATGAAATTTGATTATTTTTTATTATGTTATATTGTGTAATTGCAGATTTATGTATACGTGGATTTAAGTACCTTACAAGTGATCTAGCTTTAGATACTGCCTTTGTAAGTTCTTGAACATCTTTCACCTTCAAATATTTAACTTTTCGTATAGTATTGGTATCATTCAGTCCTATTACAACCTTCATTACTTCCTTAGTCAACAAGTGAAAATATCTAGCCACATAAATATGTCATCAAATTGGCGTATTTCCATTCTTACGCATTTTTCATCATCACAAAAATTATGGAAACCATTCCAAACATTCAACTTTTTATCGGCTAAAACCTTAAATTTAGGTTTAACCTCTCTATTTTTGGTAGCTAATTATTTATGCTACAACTCAACCAACTTGAAATGATCAAATTCATCCAACTTACACTTCAAGTGAATTCTTACATCTTTGATGGGAATAACACCATAGGGAATTTATGATAGACAACCCAACATGTCATTCTCGGTGGAAATGATTAGACAAGGTTTAAACTCAGGATGAGCTTCAATGGACGCATCAACCATAACATAAGTAGAAATACCAACCATTGTAGAAACAAAAGGAAAATAAAAATAGCTGAGAAAATATCTATGAAACCGGTTGAAAAAAACCTGATTCAATACAGAAAACCCTATCTCACAATAGATATTATTTTCACCTTCCCTCTTCTGAAAATTCTTTTCACATTGTAAGGTAAAATGACTTGGTAATTTTTTATTTAAAGTTTAACCTTGAAAAAGATACCCTTAATAATTTGCATTTAATGAACTGTAGACCCACTACAACCACTTTCACCAAAGCAAATATTTATTTCTTTTTCTTTTTACTGAATAGCTCCCCATCAGAGTAGATTTTTCATGTTCATAACTCTTTCATATCTAGTAGGATAGGAGACAAATATACAAATTTTCTTCCCCTGACATGCAGTCACAAGATTGCTAATTACCGGAACCTATCTCAGTGCTAGAACCAAAGCAACTATCACTCTTTTTTACCCACATCTTTCTCATTTCTTCTTTGAATTCTTCTTTATTTATTCTCTTTGTCAGTTCAAATTTCTTAACATCAATTGATCTTCAAAAGTTTCTTATTTGTCCATATTTGTTGCAATTAAAGCATTAGTTAGCTTGCTTCTTGTATCTTTACCTACACTGGTTAGCCTTATGTCCATATGAATAAAAAGTATAACAATAGCCAATACTCTTATTTCTTCTATTATCTTTCCTACATTGATTGCCTTATGACCATAGATATTGTAGTTAAAACATCTGCTAGTAAAAGATTTATTATTATTTTTTGATCTAATTTTACAATTTACTACTTTATGTCTTAACTTATTACAACTGAAACAATAACCATTAAAAGAATGAGGTTTCATACTTACTTGTGGTTATACTGAAGCCTTACCTTTGCCCTTTTGATTATATGGAGTTCTATCTTCATATGTCAGCGCTGGTTTTTGTTCTTTTGATTTTTTGTGAGAACATTCACTAGTTTTGCATCCAAGTCCTTTCTTATCTTCTAGAGATATTTGAAGATTTAGTATTCATCTAACTTCTCCAAATTGGGTTTGAATTATTCTTTTCTCTTTTTGGTTTCTTCTTGATTTGACTTGAGAGTCTTGACTTCTTGCTCCAACTTTTTGCATTCATCATATTTTCTCTTGATCACATTATTCACATGCAATTTTATCTTTTCATCTTCTTCACTTTTGCCTCTTAGATTAGTAATGGTTTCCTATGCTAGCTTGAGTTCATTGCTTACTTCCTTGTGTCTTGACTTGATTTAATGGATGTGTTCTTTTTAGTTTTGGATATAGTTATTTTCCATTTGAATATTCTCTGATAAGAATTTGTTCTCAGCTTCAGTTAATTCCAGATCTTCATAAATAGACATGTAAGATCTAAAATGAAGGGTTTATGAAAGTGGATCATTTAACATAAAAGACATTACATTTGAATATGTTATTGTTAGAATGAATTTAGAATAACTGAGAGGGGAGGATTGAATCAATTATCCTCAGGTCTAGATGTAGCAAATAAAAGTTTCTGTATTTCAGATCTACTCAGAAGCAGTAGCATATGTCAAAAACTTAATCATGTAGTTTACTGTTTAATGTAATTATCTTGTAGGAACACAATAGTAAAAAAAATCATAAGCATTCACACAAGTTGACACAAGTATTTAACATGGAAACCCAATATGGGAAAAACCACCAGTAACATGCTACCAAGTTTCACTCTTCTGAAGTGAGCTCTGTGAGGAGCCAACCCTATTAAA
>MU225585.1:6433-27755 GCA_018584345.1 Thuja plicata | reverse complement strand
ACCTGAATGTCACCTTGTTAGAGGATTTATACAAATTACTGTTAGGTCAACCTTGTTAAAGGATTTTAACTGATACAATGGTTAGAAAGTAATCAACAGTTGTGATCTGATACATACAACTTACTTTGCAAATTTAGATCCAATTATAGTTCTAATGCTAACTTACTGGATGGCCTACATTGTCATTTCAATCTTTTGATCTTCTTGGAAATCTATCAAGCAATCACACATGCAACTCTCTGCTTCTATGTTCAGCCTTCTTTGCTAGGTCATGCCAATCAGTAAATCAACTATGAAATCTTCTTGCATACACTCATGTACACCAATCAGTACATCCACCACCACATCCACACTTCAAAGAATAACCCCTTGAGGTTATCATATACCTCTTTGTCTAGGTCAGATAAATATTTTCCGCTTAATCAAGACTGTAGATCTTAGGTTAGGTTAGATCCAACAGATCATTCCAACATTACATTACATTTACTTCTCCAAAGTAGTCTCTAATTAAATCATGAATCCATGCATTAATTACGATTACCCATACATTAAATGACATGGATCAATCTTTAATTAACTTTACATATCCCAATAAAATTAACTAAGTCGGCCAGAGATCTCAAATCTCATCATTAATCTAATTACTGTAAGTCGTCCAACATCCTAGTTTCCACTTGGCAATTTCACTGGTGCTCGACACTGATCAAACTTGGTTGTCACAAACAACTTCGCTTGGCACAAACCAAACTTGCTCGGCACAAGCCAAACTTTCTCGACAAAAAATAGCCAGAAAAACTGTCTTTGAAAGATAGACAACTAATTACTTTTCTAGAGTGCCAACTGATCAAGTACCCTTTTATTTTCCTTAACTCAACCATACACTTGGTCTTCTTGTTAAGTCTTCTTCATCAATCAATAGATATGGTACTTAAACAGATAACAATAGTCTCACCATTTAAGGTTTGACATCAATGACAAAATAACAATTGCTTGCATTGTCACTTTCCAATAGTTATGGGGGTAAATAAGATGCTATCCTTCTATCCTTAGATATGCAAATGAAAGATCCAACTTGATTAACCCAAAAGGAAGGATCAATGCATAAATGAATCAACCATTTGGAAACAAGAATAGAGAAGGAAGATCTTAAGTACCTGTTTATTTATTTGAATGTGAAATAGATTTAGATAGATTGATAAACTTAATTGAATTGAATAGGAGAAATGTACTAACCATTGAATATTCCAGATATGAAGAATGCTATTTTTTGAAGCTTGTGTTGAGTTTCTGGAAAATATGAGACCAGATCTAGAATAGAAACACAGAGACAAACAAAACCCAGAAATAATTTTTTGTTCTGACATAGTTCCGATTTGTACCCTCAAGTTAATATCACCATTGACTAGAATTTCTGATTGTGCCCTAAGGTAGAATCAACCTAAAAAGTCTCAGACTGAAATTCTATTTTCGGATCCCAAAAGTTTGCCAAAAAGGGTATCCGAATCTCCGTCCCAATCTATTGTTCCAAACCTGTACCTGCAAGAAAAATAGTTTTTTTGTTGGGGGGAGGGGTTTTCCTTGGTCAAACCCTAGTTTTGGAATTAACCTCAAATATGTAATTGAAATTGCAGGAATAAACAAATTAAATGAACCAATTCACCTTGCTCATGTAAAAGGTCCTTGTGGAGGATTCAAATCCTTGAACCCACAAGTATGGATGGACCAAATGGATGTAGAATGTAGAATGTAGAATTTAGGATGTCTTCAATCAATTTATTGTAGATCTTCTACACCAATCCTTAATGGGTTCTTGAATTGGAAGAGGCTTAGAGGAATGTGGATGGTGAAATCTTCAACAAGAGGGCTCCATGGAGCTTGAATCCTTCAATGACCACCAATGGATCTCCTTGGTGAAAATGAATGCTTGAGAAGTGATTGAGAATGGATGAAGGCTTCAATGGCTACTTGGCTTGCTTCCAATCTTGCTTTTTAACCTTTGGAATTCACTCTTCAAGTCTTGAGCTCTTACAATTATGCTTAGTTGATTATGGTTATCAAGTCTTAGAGAAAATGAGAGGAGAAAGCTTCCTTTTATATAAAATTAGGGCACAATCTTCTAGAGAGGCTGACGTAGGAGAATTAAATTACAATTGGAACCATGCCCCTATAAGAGGACCTATGTTAAATATAATTTAGGATTTGTTATTCTGAAGATCGAAACAGCCAACCTGGAAGCGAGGATTAACTTTTTGCAAAGACTGACATCTGAAAACCCTGAGATTCTAAAATTTGAACCTTGGGCTTGGAAAAGGTCAATTGTGACCTAGGTCAAGGTCGACATCTACCTTGACCTAGGTCAAGGTCAAGGTTGACCTTGACCCTGAGGTCAATGTCCCAGTTTCTCAGTCTGGAGTGCCAAAAATAGGTTGGAAAAAGTGGAAATGGGGCAGAACAGGGGGATAAAGCCAGACCAAAGTCAGGAACCCATTAAAGGTGCTTGACATGATCCCAAACCACTTACTTAGAAGGCTAAACTAGTCTACCATGGAAGTACTTCCATTTTACAACTATACAAGACATAAACTCATTTTCATTCATGGTGGATGTAGATGTAAAATGTTCAACATCCTAGATCTCCTTCAAAAGATTAGACGTTTCCAAAGAAACTATCTCTAATGTCAATTGTTGAACATTAGGTATATTGAGAGGAGAGGGGTGAATCAGTATACACTTAAAAAATTCTAAACATTTAAGTAGCTATCCACATAACATATTAAATCACACTATGTAGAAAATAAGCGAACATAAGGTAAATAACACATCAACACATAACACCATTTTTTTGTCATAGAAACCCAAGACAAGAGAAACCACATTGAGGGTTATCTCTCAATTGTTAAGTAAATGATTAAATAATATAGGGTATGGCTCACTACCAGTGTGGCCAATTGGATCACTGCCCAAAAAAAAAGTGTATGATAGTATGAAATACACAATTGAACTGATAGAGGTGCATCAAGATATGTGTAGAGAAAATTTTTCATTGAGGTGCCAAAATCCTTCTTTAATAATAGTACATCATATAAAATAGTTCGCTATTAACATCAATAGTTTGCATACATAGATCATTACATATTTTTATCATAACAACATCATACATAGATATTGCTGAGATCGTCAAATATATATAACATCATCACTATGCCTTCCAATCATGTTGGTTGAAATAATTGATGTCGAATGAGACCCAAAAGATAAAAAATTGTGAACAACCAAATGTTTAAATGCATACGATGATAAAAAAATGTTTCTTTCACTTTGACAAAGTAAAGGTCTGGACATAAATACCCATATGCCATGGTGAACTGAGTAACTACTACAAATACCTTTGATATCACTATCGGTGAACCAATGAACTAGACCAATAGATGTAATGGTAAGAAAGCTTCACCAAAATGTCCAGAGATTATTTGAACATCAATGACAACCAAACAATTGGGGTAACCTAACAGGTTCCGATGAAAAGAAAAATTTCATAACATCAAACTCACACATAAGACTATGTTAGGATCAATATAAAAAACTTTAAAACCAAGGCGTGAAAAAAATCTCGCATAAATCTACAATACAATGCACACATAGGCTAAATAAACCAATACATAATTTCAAGAAAATGATTATAACCAAGGGACCAAGATAATAAATTCAACATTCCTCTTGTATAAAAAATTAATTCCCTAGCATCAAAACACAAGACTTACTAACACATTTCAAAATAATGCTAAAATTTCATATCATAAGAACAAAATTCTAATATAGATTCACAAATGAAAGATTGATTGTGTAATTTATTAAATTGCTAACCATTTCTAAATTGATGAAATTATGATCTCGTTTAAATTTTTTTCTATACAAACATAACTAAAGTAACATGGATTTCTTTTAGCTAGACAAAAGTAACTACCAACTATAAAACACTAAACCTAAAATTACCATTAATTAAGTTGATAGGCTTATTATGGTAGAGACTTCCGCCGGATTGTTCTGATAATCCAACATTGTCTTACACCATGAAATGACAGAATGGTGTTCAGAACCCATTGCTAAGGTGTTGAGGTGTATACCATTTTGGCAATCTGGTTAGGATTCGCGGCTCAAGCTGATTGCCATGTTCACAATGACCAAAACATTTGCTTGCAATAATGCAGGATTTAGAATTATTTCACTATTAACAAGATGAAAACTGTTATGCATGCAATCAGTATGTGGAAGGAAAAAATATACACAACTATCCACTTCTATGAGGAAAAATGTGCAGTGACATTCTGATAGTCTTACATCGGTAAAGAAGGAATGGTGCCAAAAATTCAAGAAACGCGGGCAGTGTTAATTGGCTTAGCTTTGGGTGAGACAGATTGACTAGGAGGAGGAAACCATATGTCTGTTATGCCTACATCTGCCACAGAGCTTGTGATAGATTTAAGTTCATAAAATTTTCAACTATTCTGGAGCTTTTCTGATGAAGCCTCCTCACTGCTACAACTCGTCTGTCTGCAAGTTTACCCAGGTATACCACGTCGAACCCTCCAACTTCAATTTCATTCTTTTTGTTGAAGAAATTTGTCACTTGCGGAAGTTCTTGATAGGGAAATATGGACAAATTGTCTATCGTATAATTTGGGTGATGTGCTTCCATCTCGCTTCTCTGAGAATTGGCGTAATCACCTCCATCCTAAACTCATTTTCTTCATATCACATAAAAAAACCAAAGTGACACTACTGCTGCCATCAACATGACACCTCCCATGGAGCCACCTATATTAGAATGATTGAAATCGTGTCATAGATGAAATTTATTTTAGCACCTTGGAAGGAAAAACTGAACTATTCCCCGAAAAATATTTAGCTTTGTTTGAAAAATTAAAGAGGAAGGGATGCTTACCTAGAGAAATAGCAGTCTCATTAGTAGTGTTAGACCCACATGCATGGTCTCAAATATAAATAATGAAACATATAACTTTGTTAGTAGATTGACAATATTTTTTGATGGAATTGTCTGACAACTTTCAATCAACAGTGCAAAATGACACAAATTATCAACTACTATTGATAATTACACATAATTACTCTATTTTCAGGTACCATTCTTTCCATTGGTAAAGGCATATATGTCACTATAATAGGGATTGAGTATTCAAAGTCTCTTTGGATTAATGATTTTTTAGTATTAAATACAATACAACTTTTCATTTGGGTAACTGGGAATTGTTAAAGTGATAATGGATTGGTAAAACTTTGTTAACACCAAGTTAGTTCAAACTATAATGGTTTTTACCCTTACTCATTTCCAGCGATAATAAAAAATATCCCTCCCTGCATATTGTGACCAAAAAACATAAAAAAAATAGTAGGATTTAGAAACATTTAGAGATGAGGCGCCAATCTTTAGTGCGTAATCTCTTTTCTCCAATAATAATGTAGGAATGAAATCTTATAGGCCAATACGGTTCACATTCGAGCATAGAAAAGCCCTTCATATTGGATTTGGAGGCTGCTATGGTAATTGGTGGACGTGGAATTTTACAACGTTCACTTTTTAATTGTTTAGATTATATGTCAGTAATCTTTGTTGCCTTTGCTAAGCAAGTGGTTTTTTTGGAATGCTAAATATTTTAGTAAAACCAAAGATTTGTGCATAGGATACTTGTTGATTAGTAAGGCAATGGATAAATATGCCAATCATTTGTTTTGAAGGTACGTTAATAACTAAAACAAAATTCCTATATTAATTTTTTTAATATAATCTAAGAGATATCATCTAATTTTTAATCAAATTATCATATTCTCCATAGTGCAACAATATAATTTTAGAAAATTTCATCATATTCAAAGCATGAAACAAACAACATTTTTTAATTTGTTAATTAATTTAAATAAAGCCTAAAGAAATACAAGTGATTGTATGTTTGAAGTCATTTGTTGATAGTCAACCTTGTTACAAATATGATGATTGACATTATCAATTGATATATTATCATTGATGTCAACTTGTTTGAGTATCATAATGGTAGGAAAGCTCTGTTATGAATTGGAGAACTAGAACAAACAAAGTTTATGTTGTCGCTAAATGAAGAGTTCTGTATACACTGAGAGACAGTGAACACCGAGTAAAACATATTGTATACCGAGCACAGTGCTAACTGAGCTAGGGATCACCGACACAACATGGTATTTGACCAAATAGTTAATTCAAACCGAGGCCGACTAGAATGCCAAGTTGGAAATTGATGATTTCGAGGTAAAATATAAAGTTTGTTATGTTGATCAAAGGGTTATGAAAATTCAAGGAAGATCGGCTGACAAAGATTGAAACATGTTTTTAACATAACTGCCGAGGATGGTTTAAGCGGCAAAATCAACGATGGAGATTAAGAGGAAAAATCTGAAGGATGAAAATTAAATGAGCTATGATGTCTATATAAGAGACAAGAGATTCATTATGAATTACATGATGCTATGAAGCACACATGCAAAGTTTATGTATGACTGATCAAACTGGTTAAAGATAGAACCGAGCATTTCTGCAGACATTACCGAGTGAAAAAAGTTGAATAACATTTCATCAGACATTTCATCTAAGAATAGAATTTATGTAGACATTTCATCTAATAACATAATTTAGAAAAAAAACTTGAATAAAAAAAAGTTTCATCTATTAATATAATTACGCTTTTTTTAGCTAAACAAAAGTAATTACCAACTATAAA
Organism: Thuja plicata; assembly: GCA_018584345.1. Taxonomy (NCBI): domain Eukaryota; kingdom Viridiplantae; phylum Streptophyta; class Pinopsida; order Cupressales; family Cupressaceae; genus Thuja; species Thuja plicata. The sequence continues at coordinate 20,988 of MU225585.1, read as the reverse complement.
ACACTAAACCTAAAATTACCATTAATTAAGTTGATAGGCTTATTATGGTAGAGACTTCCGCGAGATTATTCTGATAATCCAACATTGTCTTACGCTGTGAAATGACAGAACGGTGTCAGGAACCCATTGCTGAGGTGTTGAGGTGTATACCATTTTTGCAATCTGGTTAGGATTTGCGACTCAAGCTGGTTGCCATGTTCGCAATGACCCAAAAATTTGCTTGCAATAATGCAGGATTTAGAATTATTTCACTATTAACAAGATGACAACTGTTGTGCATGCAATCAGTATGTGGAAGGAAAATATATACACAACTGTCTTCTTTTATGAGGAAAAATGTGTAGTGACAATCTGACAGTCTTACATCGGTAAAGAAGGAACGGTGCCCAAAATTCATGAAATGCGGGCAGTGTTAATTGGCTTAGCTTTGAGTGAGACAAAATGACTAGGATGAGGAAACCATGTGTCTTTTATGCCTACATCTTCCACAGAGCTTGTGATGGATTTAAGTTCATAAAATTTTCAACTATTCTGGAGGTTTTCTGATGAAGCCTCCTCACTTCTACAACTTGTCTGTCTGCAAATTTACCTAGGTATACCACGTCGAACCCTCCAACTTCAATTTCATTATTTTCATTGAAGAAATTTGTCACCTATGGAAGCTCTTGATAGGGAAATATGGACAAATTGTCTGTCGTATAATTTGGGTGATGTGCTTCCATTTCACTTCTCTGAGAATTGGCGTAATCACCTCCATCCTAAACTCATTTTCTTCATATCACATACAAAAACCAAAGCGACACTACTGCTGCCATCAACATGACACCTCCCATGGAGCCACCTGTATTAGAATGATTGAAATCATGTCATAGATGAAATTTATTTTAGCACCTTGGAAGGAAAAACTAAACTATTCTCCCAAAAATATTTAGCTTTGTTTGAAAAATTAAAGAGGAAGGGATGCTTACCTAGAGAAATAACAGTCTCATTACCAGTGTTAGACCCACATGCATGGTCTCAAATATAAATAATGAAACATATAACTTTGTTAGTAGATTGACAATATTTTTTGATGGAATCGTCTGACGACTTTCAATCAACAGCGCAAAATGACACAAATTATCAACTACTATTGATAATTACAGATAATTGCTCTATTTTTAGGTACCATTCTTTCCATTGGTAAAGGAGTATACGTCACTGTAATAGGCATTGAGTATTCAAAGTCTCTTTGGATTAATGATTTTTCAGTATTAAATACAATACAACTTTTCATTTGGGTAACTAGGAATTGTTAAAGTGATAATGGAATGGTAAAAATTTGTTAACACCAAGTTAGTTCAAACTATAATGGTTTTTACCCTTCCTCATTTCCAGCGATAATAAAAAATCTCCCTCCCTACATATTGTGATAAAAGTAGATTGTGACCAAAAAAACATAAACAAAATAGTAGGATTTAGAAACATTTAGAGATGAGGCGCCAATCTTTAGGGCGTAAACTCTTTTCTCCAATAATAATGTAGGAATGAAATCTTATAGGCCAATACGGTTCACATTCGAGCATAGAAAAGCCCTTCATATTGGATTTGGAGGCTGCTATGGTAATTGGTGGACGTGGAATTGTACAACGTTCACTTTTTAATTGTTTAGATTATATGTCAGTAATCATTGTTGCCTTTGCGGAGGAAGTGGTTTTTTTGGAATGCTAAATATTTTAGTAAAACCAAAGATTTGTGCATAGGATATTTGTTGATTAGTGAGGCAATGGATAAATATGCCAATCATTTGTTTCGAAGGTACGTTAATAACTAAAACAAAATTACTATATTGATTTTTTTTAATATAATATAAGATATATCATCTAATTTTTAATCAAATTATCATATTCTCAATAGTGCAACAATCTAATTTTAGAAAATTTCATCATATTCAAAGCATGAAACAAACAACATTTTTAATTTGTTAATTAATTTAAATAAAGCCTGATGAACTACAACTGATTGTATGTTTGAAGTCATTTGTCTATAGTCAACCCTGTTACATATATGATGATTGACATTATCAGTTGATATATTGTCATTGATGTCAACTTGTTTGAGTATCATAATGGTAGGAAACATCTGTTATGAATTGGAGAACTAGAACAAACAAAGTTTATGTGGTCGGTAAATGAAGAGTTCTGTATACACTGAGAGACAGTGAACATTGAGTAAAACATAGTGTATACCGAGCACAATGTTAACTGAGGTAGGGATCACCGACACAACATGGTATTGACCAAATAGTTAATTCAAACTGAGGCCGACTAGAATGCCGAGCTAGTAATTGATGATTTCAAGGTAAAATATAAAGTTTGTTATGTTGATCAAAGGGTTATGAAAATTCAAGGAAGATCGGCCAACAAAGATTGAAACATGTTTTTAACATAACTGTCGAGGATGGTTTAAGTGGAAAAATCAACGATGGAGATTAAGCGGAAAAATCTAAAGGATGAAAATTAAATGAGCTATGATGTCTATATAAGACACAAGAGATTCATTATGAATTACATGATGCTATGAGGCACACGTGAAAAGTTTATGCATGACTGATCAAACTGGTTAAAGACAGAACCGAGCATTTCTGCAGACATTACCAAGTGAAAAAAGTTGAATAACATTTCATCAGACATTTTATCTAAGAATAGCATTTATGCAGACATTTCATCTAATAACATAATTTAGAAAAAAAACATGAATAAAAAAAAGTTTCATCTAATAATATAATTACTAAAGTAACATGGGTTTTTTTTAGCTAAACAAAAGTAACCAGCAACTATAAAACACTAAACCTAAAATTACCATTAATTAAGCCTATAGGCTTATTATGGTAGAGACTTCCGCCAGATTGTTCTGATAATCCAATGTTGTCTTACGCCGTGAAATGATAGAACGGTGTCAGGAACCCATTGCTGAGGTGTTGACGTGTATACCATTTTGGCAATCTGGTTAGGATTCGCGGCTCAAGCTGGTTGCCATGGTCGCAATGACCCAAACATTTGCTTACAATAATGGAGGATTTAGAATTATTTCACTATTAACAAGACGACAATTGTTATGCATGCAATCGGTATGTGGAAAGAAAAAATATACACAACTGTCCACTTCTATGAGGAAAAATGTGCAGTGACATTCTGATAGTCTTACATTGGTAAAGAAGGAACGGTGCCCAAAATTCATGAAACGCGGACAGTGTTAATTGGCTTAGCTTCGGGTGAGATAGATTGACTAGGAGGAGGAAACCATATGTCTGTTATGCCTACATCTGTCACAGAGCTTGTGATGGATTTAAGTTCATAAATTTTCCAACTATTCTGGAGCTTTTTTGATGAAGCCTCCTCACTGCTACAACTTGTCTATCTGCACGTTTACCCATGTATACCACGTCGAACCCTCCAACTTCAATTTCATTCTTTTCGTTGAAGAAATTTGTCACCTGTGAAAGTTCTTGATAGGGAAATATGGACAAACTGTGTGTCGTATAATTTGGGTGATGTGCTTCCATCTCGCTTCTCTGAGAATTGGCATAATCACCTCCATCCTAAACTCATTTTCTTCATATCACATACAAAAACCAAAGTGACACTACTGCTGCCATCAACATGACACCTCCCATGGAGCCGCCTGTATTAGAATGATTGAAATCGTGTCATAGATCAAATTTATTTTAGCACCTTGGAAGGAAAAACTAAACTATTACCCCAAAAATATTTAGCTTTGTTTGAAAAATTAAAGAGGAAGGGATGCGTACCTAGAGAAATAGCAGTCTAATTAGCACTGTTAGACCCACATGCATGGTCTCAAATATAAATGATGAAACATATAACTTTTTTAGTAGATTGACAATATTTTTTGATGGAATCGTCTGACGACTTTCAATCAACAGTGCAAAATGACACAAATTATCAACTACTATTGATAATTACACATAATTGCTCTATTTTCAGCTACCATTCTTTCCATTGGTAAAGGCGTATATGTCACTATAATAGGGATTGAGTATTCAAAGTCTCTTTGGATTAATGATTTTTCAATATTAAATACAATACAACTTTTCATTTGGGTAAATGGGAATTGTTAAAGTGATAATGGAAAGGTAAAACTTTGTTAACACCAAGTTAGTTCAAACTATAATGATTTTTACCCTTCCTCATTTCCAGCGATAAACAAAAGTCTCCCTCCCTGCATATTGTGATAAGTAGAAAAGCCCTTCATATTGGATTTGGAGGCTACTATGGTAATTGGTGGACGTGGAATTGCACAACATTCACTTTTGAATTGTTTAGATTATATGTCAGTAATCTTTGTTGCCTTTGCTGAGCAAGTGGTTTTTTTGGAATGCTAAATATTTTAGTAAAACCAAAGATTTGTGCATAGGATACTTGTTGATTAGTGAGGCAATGGATAAATATGTCAATCATTTGTTTTGAAGGTACGTTAATAACTAAAACAAAATTACTATATTAAATTTTTTTAATATAATCTAAGAGATATCATCTAATTTTTAATCAAATTATCATATTCTCCATAGCACAACAATCTAATTTTAGAAAATTTCATCATATTCAAAGCATGAAACAAACAACATTTTTAATTTGTTAATTAATTTAAATATAGCCTAAAGAACTACAACTGATTGTATGTTTGAAGTCATTTGTTGATAGTCAACCCTGTTACAGATATGATGATTGACATTATCAGTTGATATATTGTCATTGATGTCAACTTGTTTGAGTATCATAATGGTAGGAAAAATCTGTTATGAATTGGAGAACTAGTACAAACAAAGTTTATGTGGTCGGTAAATGAAGAGTTCTATATACACCGAGAGACAGTGAACACCGAGTAAAACATAGCGTATACCGAATACAGTATTAACTGAGCTAGGGATCACCGACACAACATGGTATTGACCGAATAGTTAATTCAAATTGATTCTGACTAGAATGTCGATATGGCAATTGATGATTTTGAGGTAAAACATAAAGTTTGTTATGTTGATCAAAGGGTTATGAAAATTCAAGGAAGATCGGCCGACAAAGATTGAGACATGTTTTTAACATAACTGTCGAGAACGGTTTAAGTGGCAAAATCAACAAAGAAGATTAAGCGGAAAAATATTAAGGATGAAAATTAAATGAGTTATGATGTCTATATAAGAGACAATAGATTCATTATGAATTACATGATGCTATGAGGCACACATGCAAAGTTTATGCATGACTGGTCAAACTGGTTAAAGACAGAACTGAGCATTTCTACAGACATTACCAAGTGAAAAAAGTTGAATAACATTTCATCAGACATTTCATCTAAGAATAGCATTTATGCAGACATTTCATCTAATAACATAATTTAGAAAAAATACTTGAATAAAAAAAAGTTTCATCTAATAATATAATTACAAAAGTAACATGGCCTTTTTTTAGCTTAACAAAAGTAACTAACAACTATAAAACACTAAACCTAAAATTATGATTAATTAAGTTGATAGGCTTATTATGGTACAGACTTCCGCCAGATTGTTCTGATAATCCAATGTTGTCTTACGTTGTGAAATGACAGAACGGTGTCAGGAACCCATTGCTGAGGTGTTGAGGTGTATACCATTTTGGCGATCTGGTAAGGATTCGCGGCTCAAGTTGGTTGCCATGTTCGCAATGACCCAAACATTTACTTGCAATAATGTAGGATTTAGAATTATTTCACTATTAACAAGATGACAACTGTTATGCATGCAATTAGTATGTGGAAGGAAAAAATATACACAACTATCCATTTCTATGAGGAAAAATATGCAGTGACATTCTGACAGTCTTACATCGGTAAAGAAGGAACGGTGCCCAAAATTCATGAAATGCGAGCAGTGTTAATTGGCTTAGCTTCGGGTGAGATAGATTTACTAGGAGGGGGAAACCATATGTCTATTATGCCTACATCTACCACAGAGCTTGTGATGGATTTAAGTTCATAATTTTTTCAACTACTATGCAGCTTTTCTAATGAAGCCTCCTCACTGCTACAACTCGTTTGTCTGCAAGTTTACCCAAGTATACCATGTTGAACCCTCCAACTTCAATTTCATTCTTTTCATTGAGGAAATTTGTCACCTGCGGAAGTTCTTGATAGGGAAATATGGACGAACTGTTGTCGTATAATTTGAGTGATGTGCTTCCACCTCGCTTCTTTGAGAATTGGAGTAATCACCTCCATCCTAAACTCATTTTCTTCATATCACATAAAAAAACCAAAGTGACACTACTGCTGCCATCAACATGACGCCTCCCATGGAGCCGCTAGTAGTAGAATGATTGAAATTGTATCATAGATGAAATTTATTTTAGCACCTTGGAAGAGAAAACTGAACTATTCCCCCAAAAATATTTAGCTTTGTTTGAAAAATTAAAGAGGAAGGGATGCTTACCTAGAGAAATAGCAGTCTCATTAGCAGTGTTAGACCCACATGCATGGTCTCAAATATAAATAATGAAACATATAACGTTGTTAGTAGATTGACAATTTTTTGATGGAATCGTCTGACGACTTTCAATCAACAGTGCAAAATGACACAAATTATCAACTACTATTGATAATTACACATAATTGCTCTATTTATAGCTACCATTCTTTCCATTGGTAAAGGTGTATACATCACTATAATAGGGATTAAGTATTAAAATTCTCTTTGGATTAATAATTTTTTAGTATTAAATACAATACAACTTTTCATTTGGGTAACTTTGAATTGTTAAAGTGATAATGGAATGGTAAAACTTTGTTAACACCAAGTTAGTTCAAACTGTAATGGTTTTTACCCTTCCTCATTTCCAGCTATAATAAAAAATCTCCCTCCCTACATATTGTGATAAAAGTAGATTGTGACCAAAAAACATTAAAAAAAAGTAGGATTTAGAAACATTTAAGATGAGGCGCCAATCTTTAGGGCGTAATCTCTTTTCTCCAATAATAATGTAGGAAAGAAATCTTATAGGCCAATACGGTTCACATTCGAGGATAGAAAAGCCCTTCATATTTGATTTGGAGGCATCTATGGTAATTGGTGGACGTGGAATTGTACAACGGTCACTTTTTAATTGTTTAGATTATATGTCAGTAATCTTTGTTGCCTTGCCTGAGCAAGTGGTTTTTTTGGAATGCTAAATATTTTAGTAAAACCAAAGATTTTTGCATAGGATACTTGTTGATTAGTGAGGCAATGGATAAATATGCCAATCATTTGTTTTGAAGGTACATTAATAACTAAAACAAAGTTACGATATTAATTTTTTTTTAATATAATCAAGAGATATCATCTAATTTTTAATCAAATTATCATATTCTCCATAGTGCAACAATCTAATTTTAGAAAATTTCATCATATTCAAAGCATGAAACAAACAACATTTTTTAATTTGTTAATTAATTTAAATAAAGCCTAAAGAACTACAACTGATTGTATGTTTGAAGTCATTTGTTGATAGTCAACCCTGTTACAAATATGATGATTGACATTATCAGTTGATATATTATCATTGATGTCAACTTGTTTGAGTATCATAATGGTAGGAAACCTCTATTATGAATTGGAGAACTAGAACAAACAAAGTTTATGTTGTCTCTAAATGAAGAGTTTTGTATACACCGAGAGACAGTGAACACTAAGTAAAACACAGTGTATACCGAGCACAGTGTTAACTCAGCTAGGGATCACCGACACAACATGGTATTGACTGAATAGTTAATTCAAATTGACGCCGACTAGAATTTCGAGGTAGCAATTGATGATTTCGAGGTAAAAGATCAAGTTTGTTATGTTGATCAAAGGGTTATGAAAATTCAAGGAAGATCAGCCGACAAAGATTGAAACATGGTTTTAACATAACTGCCGAGGATAGTTTAAGCGGCAAAATCAACGATGGAGATTAAGCGGAAAAATATGAAGGATGAAAATTAAATGAGCTATGATGTCTATATAAGAGACAAGAGATTCATTATAAATTATATGATGCTATGAGGCACACATGCAAAGTTTATGCATGACTGATCAAACTAGTTAAAGACAGAACCGAGCATTTCTGTAGACATTACGGAGTGAAAGAAGTTGAATAACATTTCATCAGACATTTTATCTAAGAATAGTATTTATGCATACATTTCATCTAATAACATAATTTAGAAAAAAAACTTGAATTAAAAAAAGTTTCATCTAATAATATAATTATTAAAGTTACGTGGCTTTTTTTTTAGCTAAACAAAAGTAACTACCAACTATGAAACACTAAACCTAAAATTATCATTAATTAAGCCGATAGGCTTATTATGGTAGAGACTTCCGCCGGATTGTTCTGATAACCCAACGTTGTCTTACGCCGTGAAATGATAGAACGTTGTCAGGAACCCATTGCTGAGGTGTTGAGGTGTATACCATTTTGTCAATCTGGTTAGGATTTGCAGCTCAAGCTGGTTGCCATGTTCGCAATGACCCAAACATTTGCTTGCAATAATGCATGATTTAGAATTATTTCATTATTAACAAGACGACAACTGTTATGCATGTAATCAGTATGTGGAAGGAAAAAATATACACAACTATCCACTTCTATGAGGAAAAATGTGCAGTGACATTCTGACAGTCTTACATTGGTAAAGAAGGAACGGTGCCAAAAATTCAAGAAACGCGGGCAGTGTTAATTGTCTTAGCTTCGGGTGAGACAAATTGACTAGGAGGAGGAAATAATATGTCTGTTATGCCTACATCTACCACAGAGCTTGTGATAAATTTAAGTTCATAAAATTTTTAACTATTCTGGAGCTTTTCTAATGAAGCCTCCTCACTGCTACAACTCGTATGTCTGCAAGTTTACCCAGGTATACCATGTCGAACCCTCCAACTTCAATTTCATTCTTTTCATTGAAGAAATTTGTCACCTGCGAAAGTTCTTGATAGGGAAATATGGACAAACTATCTGTCGTATAATTTGGGTGATGTGCTTCCATCTCACTTCTCTGAGAATTAGCGTAATCACCTCCATCCTAAACTCATTTTCTTCATATCATATACAAAAACCAAAGTGACACTACTGCTGCCATCAACATGACACCTCCCATGGAGCCGCGTATATTAGAATGATTGAAATCGTGTCATAGATCAAATTTATTTTAGCACCTTGGAAGGAAAAACTGAACTATTCCCCCAAAAATATTTAGCTTTGTTTGAAAAATTAAAGAGGAAGGGATGCTTATCTAGAGAAATAGCAGGCTCATTAGCAGTGTTAGACCCACATGCATGGTCTCAAATATAAATAATGAAACATATAACTTTGCTAGTAGATTGACAATATTTTTTGATGGATTCGTCTGACGACTTTCAATCAACAGTGCAAAATGACACAAATTATCAACTACTATTGATAATTACACATAATTGCTCTATTTTCAGCTACCATTCTTTCCATTGGTAAAGGCATATACGTCACTCTAATAGGGATTGAGTATTCAAAGTGTCTTTGGATTAATGGTTTTTCAGTATTAAATACAATGCAACTTTTCATTTGGATAACTTGAAATTGTTAAAGTGATAATGGAATGGTAAAACTTTGTTAACACAAAGTTAGTTCAAACTATAATGGTTTTTACCCTTCCTCATTTCCAGTGATAATAAAAAATTTCCCTCCCTGCATATTGTGATAAAAGTAGATTGTGACCAAAAAACATAAAAAAAATAGTAGGATTTAGAAACATTTAGAGATGAGGCGCCAATATTTAGGGCGTAATCTCTTTTCTCCAATAATAATGTAGGAATGAAATCTTATAGGCCAATACGGTTCACATTCGAGCATAGAAAAGCCCTTCATATTGCATTTGGAGGCTGCTATGGTAATTGGTGGACGTGGAATTGTACAACGTTCACTTTTTAATTGTTTAGATTATATGTCAGTAATCTTTGTTGCCTTTGCTGAGAAAGTGGTTTTTTTGGAATGCTAAATATTTTAGTAAAACCAAAGATTTTTGCATAGGATACTTGTTGATTAGTGAGGCAATGGATAAATATGCCAATCATTTGTTTTGAAGGTACGTTAATAACTAAAACAAAATTAATATATTAATTTTTTTTAATATAATCTAAGAGATATCATCTAATTTTAATCAAATGATCATATTCTCCATAGTGCAACAATCTAATTTTAGAAAATTTCATCACATTCAAAGCATGAAACAAACAACATTTTTAATTTTTTAATTAATTTAAATAAAGCCTGATGAGCTACAACTAATTGTATGTTTGAAGTCATTTGTTGATAGTCAACCCTGTTACAGATATGATGATTGACATTATTAGTTGATATATTGTCATTGATGTCAACTTGTTTGAGTATCATAATGGTAGGAAACATCTGTTATGAATTGGAGAACTAGAGCAAACAAAGTTTATGTGGTCAGTAAATGAAGAGTTTTGTATACACCGAGAGATAGTGAACACCGAGTAAAACACAGTGTATACCGAGCATAGTGTTAACTGAGCTAGGGATCACCGACATAACATGGTATTGACAGAATAGTTAATTCAAACCGAGGATGACTAGAATGTCGAGCTGGCAATTGATGATTTTGAGGTAAAAGATAAAGTTTGTTATGTTGATCAAAGGGTTATGAAAATTCAGAGAAGATCGGCTGACAAAGATTGAAACATGTTTTTCACATAACTGCCGAGGATGGTTTAAGCGGCAAAATCAACGATGGAGATTAAGCAAAAAAATCTAAAGGATGAAAATTAAATGAGCTATGATGTCTGTATAAGAGACAAGAGATTCATTATGAATTACATGATGCTATGAGGCACACATGCAAAGTTTATGCATGACTGATCAAACTGGTTAAAGACAGAATCGAGCATTTTTGTAGACATTACCGAGTGACAGAGGAAAGAGCATTACTGAGAAGAACATAGTATGGTGAATCAGATGAACTGAAGTCAACAAATTGATCATAGTTATTATGTACTTAGCATAGATTTGGAAATTTGAAAAACAAAGTTGTATTTGAATCAGATCATTATTTTACTAGTTTAACCATTGTTACAGATAGTTCTGTTAGTCGAGTAGGATGTGAAAGTTTTTATTATGACATTCTAATGAATGTTGAGGGTTTTCTTGTTGACCCCATAGTGAATGCATTGTCAAGAGAGAACTGTTATTTTTAAATCCTCTAACCAGGTCACATTTAACAGTGTGCATTATAACCTTTAATAGGGTTAGCTCTTCACCAAGCTCACTTCAGAAGAGTGAAATATTTTGGGTTACCCGTCCTAGGTGGTTTTTCGCTTAGCAGGGTTTCGACGTTAAAAATCTATACATGTTAATGTGCATGAATGTTGTGGATTGTTATTTTTCTTTACATTTTACTTTATTGACATTGATCGGTAATCACAGTATTAATTTACTCATACTCGGTAAATATTATTGACTAAAGTTTGAGATTACATAATACATTTCACCGAGTTGAATTATTATATGTTTGAACTTGTTTTTATATACATCTGAAGGAATTTGGGATTTTGGGATAACTAAAAACTAATTGATTCACCCCCCCCAGTTATTCTAACAAAGCCAATTCAATGTGCACTTTAGTTGAACATAAGTTTAATAACTAGATGCAAACGTGGCGGAGGAGAAATTAACTAAATTAATTCCTTCCAACATTTCTATTTGTGGATGTAATTTCCAATACAATATCATTCATTAATTTTTAATCTGTGGGTTTCTATCTTAAAATCCTAGGATTATTGGTATAATGTTTTCATAAATTTGTCTGATTTGTAGTTTTTTTTATTTTTCTAGATTTACTTGTGTCATTTCTTTACATTACAAATTAATCTGTAAACCCTAAACCCTGAACAACATTCTGGAAGACAAACCCATAATAGAGTAAATGACAGGGCTGGAGAGAGTACACAATAGTAATGGATTAGAACAAGGATTTCAAAGGACATTTATCATAGAGTGGATTGATCAAGATGTTGTTGTAAATAGAAAATAGTTTATATGAGCTTCTTTCAAACAGACAATCACTTTTTTCTTTCCTCCACCCCACTCTACATAAAACCCTGCTCAAATTTCATTCACATCATTCCATATATTTTTAAAAAATAGTAAACTGTAGCTCACAACCTTAATTATTGTTAAATATAATAAAAATATTATTTTATATTGTTTAAGATTAATTTATATAATATATTATCTAAAATATATAAATATCGTATATTAATTATACCTTCTATTTTATCTATATTTATTTGATATAATTAAAGAACAAATATATTAAGTGTATAACTTTATAAAAATTAATATAATTCTAACATAATTTAATCTAAACATATAAAAAATTAGGTCCCTATATTGATTACTGTATATAAATTAACGTGTTTGATTTTTTTTTCTAATCTTAAATTATTATTTAGATAGTTGATGAATTTAAATAAAAGTTAGAAATTGTTAAAATAAGAGATTTACATAAATAATAATGTATAAATGTGATTAATACGTTTTCCTTGTGTACATTTAGTAATGCATTAATATTGTAATGCGATATTATTTACCTTTGAATGTTTCCTTTGAAAGTGTTAAGCTACGGCTCATGAGACTTTAATGTATGGAGATGTTTTTATTCTGTATTATTTGTGTGTGTGTGTGTGTGTGTGTGTGTGTGTGTGAGAGAGAGAGAGAGAGAGAGAGAGAGAGAGATATGAGGGTTAAAATAGATCAAAGAGAAAAAGAGGAAATGGCATATATATATATAAAGAGAGGTGAAAGGTAACGAAATAAGTACAATAACATGAAATTATCCTACCAAATATTTTACTGTATACAAAAAATGTTACAAAAAAAACTTTCTACATCAAATCATTTACTATATATAACACTATTACCATAACCCTTACTAGTAACTAAACCTTTCGATAAATCTTATCCAAAACTTTACTTGCTAAACAAGTAATTAAACTTCCTACCAAAAGCTTCGGCCAATCTCTTAAAAATAAAACATATGAATATTGTCAAAATCTTTATCTATGAACATTGAAGTTTGTAAAACAACAAACTTAACTCTACCTAAATTCCTGATGGTAACATAATGGTTGTGTAAGAAAAGAACCACTCTCATCACATAGTTTGACCATGGCAATACAGAATGAATACACTGGTTCCACGCACCATGAATGACATCGATGCACTGCATTTGCTAAATCAAGGAAGATACAACGACATAACCAGAGGGTTCATAGCTTTCACTAGAGATTAATAAATAACGCCCAAAAGGAAGGTGAAACACTGATGACAAAAGAAAGACAAAAACACAGATAATCCATGGTACAAAATGCTGGTGGGAAGAAAGGTTTTGACCGATCTAAAAGACAGGACAACAGATTGGTTTCCAGACCAGGAGGGTAGCCATGTCGAAACAAATACAAGAAGGAAAAGCCCAAAATGGAAGGGCCATGCGTAAATATGCCATGATAAACAAGACAGAGCACACAAGTGAAAGAGTTACTGCCCAAACTTATCGACAATGACTAACATAACACCATGAAAGGAGGACCAGACACTGGGTTTGAAGATAGAAGTACCAAATAGGAAGGTGAAAACACTGTTCTTAAGAGAATAAAAATATACGCAGGCCTACGATTGCAAGTATAAATGATAATATACAAACATCTAAATCAGGTAGCACTACAAAGTCATGAAAGGAATTGCTCCAGTTCCAGAATAGTCTGCAATTTTGAAAAGGCCAAGATATAAAGAAAGAAATATAAATAATGACCGATCTTGCAGGCAAGGATTAATCACCCACAACAATGAGAAGAAAGAAGGAAACACCAAATAGAGGAAACAATTGGGCTCAAGTTCCATTTGCAACACACCCAAGAAGAGGACGATAAATTGGCAGTTATGATTTATAGATCCATCAATACGTTTGAATCAAGAGAGAAAACAAACGTGTAAATTAATAATGCAAACAAATATTGAAAGCGAACACTTACAGAAATCAAAGACATACCTCTTACATGTCATCAGAGAAAACAGAAAAGAATATGAAACTCCAAATCCTCAACTGAGCAACAATCTCTGCCTTAGCCCAAATCCACAAACAACAAGAGGGATTCACCAAAATGAAATCTCCACATGCACTAGCAAAATCCCCCAATACTATTTTTTGTAAATCCCTGAGAGACCACACAATCCGTTAAAAACATGCAGAGTTTCTCTCTTTTTAAAATAATTCAAAACCTCCTTCGACCCAGACCATGCACGGGAAGTAACTCCCAAGAATCTAGAAAACCGTTAATTAATTTTGCATAGCTTTTATTGACCATATATTAATTAATAACATTTAGTCATGCCATTTCCACATGTTGCAAACAATTTCCTTCTTTGTTGCATAATGGGCATGTTTGCATCGTCTTAGTTGCATAGATTCTTCTCCTAACAAGTGTACTGGACAAGGATACCGGGTTTTCTTGT
>MU225584.1:209087-219737 GCA_018584345.1 Thuja plicata | reverse complement strand
CGCAGAATACTTACCTTTGCCTCTAGTTAAATTGCACCAATGCAGTATGCAGTTGCTCTCGCCGCTCAACCGTCTGTAACTATGCTATCCATCAAATGTTTTTATACTATCCTTATTTGGAAAATTCAGCGGGAGGTATTAGGTCAAGATATACAAATTTGGCGAAGCCCGCGTAATTTGAACATGTCTTTTGTTATTTGCGAGGCGATTACGGGTCGCCCAAGACGAAGTATGAATAATAAAGTTGGCAAATTGGGGTCGGTTTGAGACACGCGTTCGCAAAATGCCGGGTGAATACGGGGCCGCCTATAAATATATTTATAAAACTAGTGGCAAATATAGGCTGTCCATTTGGGGCCGCCTAGAAATTATAGGCGAATTTTTAAATTTTATGGGGACCAAAAATTAGATTCCATTGGCGATAATGTGTAAGAAAAGTATAAAATTAAATATCACGTGGGGCGATGGGCCCGGGCATTGGACCAAATATTAATAATGGCCAGGCGATAGGGTGAAATGAATATATGTAAAACAATCGCCAATTCCCCGCTCACCGACATGCGACATTCGCCAATTGGCGAATAATCGCCACTAAAGTTATCGCTGCCTGGGAACCTGTCCCATTGCCCATCAATGGACAGTTTCTCAAACACTACTTTGAATAGGGTAAGTTTGTCTAAAATTGTACTTTGTGTAAAGCCTTCCGCTTGTTAATTTTTTTTTTCCTGCTACCTTGTTGGGAGGTACTGTGTCTTGTAAATAGCCTTGTCGACTTCCCTCTAGGGCAGTCCTCTTTCGTCATTTTTGTTTTTGTTTCTAGTTTTCTTTTTGGGTCCCGGCATTTTGTTCTCCTTTGTAAGGATTGGAATGCTTCGCATAAACCCTGGTCTCCGGTACGATATCTGTAGCATGGTGAACTTAAGAATCTATCTTTAGCAATGGAACTATCCTGGTCTCTAGAGCTGTTTTACAAGTTTGGTGGTACATTTTTGAGCAATCTCCATTGGGTTTTATCTCTTGAGGTCTGGCAATCAGTGAAACAAAAATATAAGGAACAAGTAATCGGACACACCGAGGGTAGATCAATTGTACTGGTTGGTTGACCTAGGTCTCAAACTTTAAAGAATTCTTTCCAGATCCAAAGTTTTATCCCCTACTCAAAATATAAAATAGATGGAAAGGTGAAAGAAGTACCACAGTTAAAATTAGCTAAGCTTAAGCTTAATGGTGAAAGAAGTATCGCCCTCCCACCTAGAAATGAACAAAATAACAAGAAAGGAAAGCGGGATGAAACTCTAGTCTCTGGGAGAAATGAACAAATCTGATGACTAGTTCAATGTAATTAGTGCCTCTTCTCCACTCCTCCCAGAGGTCATTGGCTTGATCTCCTTCCAAAGCACACACGTCACCACTGATGAAAGACTATGGAATGGATCCCGTGTGGTTGGATTCTCTCAGATATGTTTCTCTTTGCTTGTCAGATACTTTGAGTAGTGACTTATTCTAGTTTTTCTAACCAGAGATTCTGTAGTTCTCAAATGCGCTAAGGCATTTATCCTAGATAGTCACCATTTGTTATGCCCTGCATCCCCGTCCCCATATTTTGTGTGCAAAATGTTAGGTCCCCCTTTTTTTTGTTTTTTTCTTGTGGTTCTTGCCTTCTCTCCTTTTGTTTTCTTTCTCCAGGGTTTTCTTCCCCATGGTTGTGTTTTGTTTTGTTGGTTTTTTGTGTCTCTAGGACCCCGGTCCTAGAGTTTGTTGTCCTTTGTCGGGAGTCAGAGTCTGGACTCCGAGATTTTTTTCCACGATGTTCTCTTTCCTTAAGATGATATCCTCGCAGGGAATCCCCAGGCCCAGAGTCCAGGGGTCTGTCTATCTGAAGTTTGCGGACGAAGAAGTGGATTGCCTTTTACTATGGATATAAATAGAAGTTACCTGTCATTTTCACATTTATCGTGATTAAACACTCAAAAAATTAGAGCGATTTGCAGAGATTTAACTATAATCTAGTGCTAAGTACTTCCATCTTTTTCGAGCGATTGTGATTGGTTTGTGGTGGCCGATTGTGATCGTTTGAAGGTTGTAGCTATTGCAGAGCTTTCACAGAGGCTTTCTTTCCCTCTCCTTTCTGCGTTCTTAGGTTGGTGCCTCTTTTCCCTTCAGCTTCCCTTCTGTCTGGTGTTGTTTCCTTTCTATTTCTGGTTGTCTTTGCCTCTTTCTTCTATTTTTGTTGTTTTTGTTTCTTTCTAGTTTTGCCGCCCGTTGGTGGGTCAGCTCTGCCAGAGAGTTGTCTACCCTCTGTGCAGGTGTAGTTAGCCTATAAATAGTGTAGAAAGCTGTAAATAGTCTGTGTTTGCCTGGTTTCTTGTAGATGTTCACTCTGTGAAGTATATATGTGTAAATGTGATGTATATGTGTAATTTTAGTGTATATTTGTTGTGTATCCCTCTGTTCCCTATGTATATATCCCTTGACTCGAATGTATATCCTATGTATATCCTTTTGGATTGTTTAGCAAGCTTGCCGAGTTGCCTGTGTCGCTAGTTTTCTGCCCGTGAGCTCGTTTTGAGCAGAATACCACCTGTTTGAAACTCGGCTCTCGGCCAATTTCAAATAGGCAATTTTCTCTCTCCATAAAAATAGCCTGGCCCTCATTTATGTCCCATGCAAGCATTTAAATCTGTCCAAGTGGCCTTCAATTTTTGCGCATTTAGACAGTTGGCTCCACCATCATCGCCATAACTCCTATTTATTACCTACCCATGTGGCACCCACGTGGGCCTGACGATTTGCATTTTTGCACATCTTTACCAACGATTACTTCTCTGGGCTTCGGGTCTCCTACCATCATCCATCCCGTGTCCTTCTTACCCAATGTAATAAAATTTCTAGACCTGGATGGTCAATCAAAATTCCTAAGTTCATAATATGTATGTGCTTTCTTGAGTTTTTGAATGAAACTAACTTTTCAGGGAAAGCAGACATCACGGTGGTAAGATCTCTGAACCCTGGAGTATTTATTGATTAATGCATTATGATAATCACTTTGCCTTGCAGGTTTCTAGAGTGCACTTCCAAACATGTCTGAAGCATCTGCATCCTCACCACCCAGAAGTCTGGAACTACCTTCCACGGTAGCTACCAGAGGGGCTGTTAAATCCAAAATGGAAAGGGCTTTGGAGAATTTGCCCCTCAGCATGAAGTTTGTGAAGGATAGTGTTATGATGAGCTCAAAGATTGAGTCTAAAGTTAAATTCATTACCGACATCAGCGTCAGGACATGGCCCAAGATGCAGGCCTTAGTGAAAATGATGTACATCTAGCGACATGCTAGAGATCAGCTAGCCATCAATGTTGGGGACTCCGGGATTTTTAAGGCGGATTATTTCCTGTGCTCTGTACAATCTCCAGAGCTTATTTTGACAATGGCCACCAATTATAACTCTTCTATCCAGGCTTTTATGTTCGCAGCCGCAGAACCCACCGGGTACCCTACTCCTCTGGTATCCCTCAACCCTGACACATTCCAGGCGGGTCTGGGGATCCCTCAATTTGACAAACCTTTTGTGGTTACAAGGTCAGATGTGTTGGCCCAATTCACGCAATTGGAGGAGGTCACCCAGATATATATGAACAATCAATGGCTCAAGGTCCCAAAGAGGGACCCCAAGAGGATGAAGATAGAGATTCCCAGGTCTGAGTTCAAAGAGAGCATCCAGATGGGAATGATAGCGCTATCCCGAGTCTTTGGGAAACCCTCTACCCAGGAATTTTCTCCATGGATGTATTAATTCCTCCTCGACATCTCCACCAAGGGAGGGTACCTCAACTAGGCAGCTATAATTTTGAACCACGTTGACTCCCAGTTCCTCCAACTAGCTAGGAAGAAGAAATTTTACATGACGTCTTATGTTTTCTAGGCCCTAGCATAGTAGAGGCCCCACAGCCATGGGCTACTCATAGAAAAAGTGCTCGGAATTGGCCTGGGATAAAAGGCACCATGGGACCATTTTCCATAGGTTCAATGGGAGGCCAGCTTCCCAAGTTTTTTCCGGGTAAATGATGCCTTCATTTACTATCACCTGCTCACACCCATCCAGGATGCAGGATACTGCCTATCCATAGAGGTGATGAATTTGGTCTAGAGCTACAGATATTATTACATCTAATTCTAACAACACACTTATATTAGGGTCACCGACTTCTCTAGGAAACCCTACTTGTTGCCCAAGCACTGTGGGGACAAGATAGTCCTCTTGGAATACTGCAGGCAGATGATGGAGTTACATGCATTCTTTGCCTTAAAGAAGGTAACCAATATTCCATTCCCAATCACTTGTGGGAACTATTCATGCAGTCTGGCCACCACAAAAGAGGCAAATAATGAGCTTAAAAGCTATAAATTGGTAGAGTTCTACTTGACGCGGAAGAATTTTGATCCGCACGACAAGATTGCAATGGCACTTCCCCAGGCTTCAGAGCCCCGTCAGTATCATATGGAAGACTTTTGGGAAGATTTCCAGGATGACATAGAGGTTCGGAGCCAGCACTACATCAGGATGACGACAGGCATGATGGAAATATTGAAGCTCTGGAGATTCTTGGAGGACTTTTCAGATGCCTGCTCCACAATCGATCCCTAGTACAAAGAAAAGGGGATCGATACAATGGCCCTCCCATCGGTAAATTGGGATGCCTAGGAAGGGCCAACAATTGAGGACTTCACCCGAGAGGTGGTCGAGTGTATCCATGCTTACTTCAAGAAGGTGTGCCCTGGGAGTGTCCGTAGAGCAGCCCAATTAATACCAAAGTTAACTCTGGGGGCTGGGACTTCTTCATAGAGAGTGGATAAAGGAAAAGGAATAGATACAACTCCTCCTATGTAAGAAGTCCCCATAAAAGAAAAAATAAAGCAGTCAGTGGCAGCCTCCCAATAGATGAGGGAGAAGTTAATCACACAGCTAGCCACCCCAGTACTCATGGTCAGGCCAATTCATCCCCCTTGCTCCCCATCATTGGCAGCCTTGATGTTAAAGGAAACGGGGGTAGATCCAGTGGAACAAGCAACACTAAGGGATGCGGGGCCACCCTTAGTTACTCAAAGAAGGAAGAGGCTTAACCAAAAGCCTAAGGTAGAGCCAGGGTCAGGTATGCCCCAAACCCCACAAGTGGAGATCCTCTCTTCCAGTTCTCTAGAGCCAGAGAGAGAAATAGAGCCTACTAACATCCCAGCCAGTCCTCCCATGCAGGATGAATTTGATGATGTCTTTGCAACCGATGAGTTTGAGAACCTGCAAGGGGACACCAAGAAAATAGAGGCTAAAGTCCCAGCCCAAGAGGAAGCTATGGAACAAGAACCTACACAGGAGTAGGAAGAGAAGATAGAAGGGGAAAAGGAAGCAGAGCTGGGGATCACCTTTGAGGCTCCGGATATGCAAGATCTAGGGATGGACCAACAAGGGCAGAATGAACAAGCGACACCTGCTAAGGGAACCAGACCTACGGGAGCAACTGTAACCTCAGCTACCACGTTCCAAGCACCACCCCCTGGAGAAATTTTTGGATAGGTAATTACAATGGTGCAAATGCTGAATCTTAGCCCGGTACCTCCCCTACTTCTAGAAGATATATCAGAAGAAGAAGAAATGCTAGCAACTGAGGCTGAAGAAATGCAAGAACAAGAGGAGGAAACCCCCAGGACAACCGACGAAGGTCCAGACTAGGATGGAGATATAGAGGATAGGGCGGAAGAGATAGACGTCCCCAAGGGAAATGTTCCTGATGAAGCCCAGAAAAAAGAAAAAGGGGTAGGTGAGACCCACACCACTGAGGAGGAACAGTAGTAAGGCATCAGGAAAGAAACAAAAGAATAGAATTTGGCAAACAAGCCACCCCTGCCGCCTCAGTGGTTATTGGAGAGCATGAAAAGAAACGCTCTATCCACTCCTATTGTTCCTCTCTCCCTAGCCAAAATGATGGCTCAGGTCCACGCCCCACCAAAGGCAAAGAAAGCCCAGACGGTTCATACTCTTCGAACCGGGCCAAGTGGAGAAACAGTTGCCATTGTGGCAACACCTCCCCCAGACACCGATGCGGAAACCACAGAGCCCTGAGATTATAAAAATACAGAGATATCACTAGGGAAGAGAGGTAAATAGGGTGAAGTGAACCTGTTAAAAGAGGCAGCCAAGGCGGTGGAGGCCATATATGAAAAGGAGGCCCAGAGGCTCAAAGCAGAGAAGGAAAAGACAACAAACCTCATAGGGTTGCTTACTGAGCTGGCCCGGCCCATTAGTTCCTTTCCTCCGAAGGCCTCCATGTCTGATGCACCATTACCACAAAGTGATATTGACTCCCTTTGAGCAATGAAGAAAAAGGCCTAGGAGGTCAATGAGTGGGTCTCTTTGCAAGTAGGAAACACCCGACGTTTCCTAGTGTCCACCCTCCCAGATTTGTATGCGGCACAATATGTTCTGCATCAGGTGGAGACTCTCATTGATCTATGGGAGGGTAACATGGAAAATTACAAGGCTTGGAAGGTAGAGCAGGAGGAGCTCCTCAACCTCGGGGAAGAGATGGTCTCAGAATCCAGGATTTTGGGAGAAGAATCATTTGACTTCGTGAGAACCCAACACTCCATACTTGACCTCACATTGGAGGTGCTCAAGCAACTGACAGGGGCTCTGCATGAAAAATTCAACAAAGTGCAATATTCTGCAAATATGTACAAGGCATTTGTGATAAAGGTCTCTAGAGCAGACCCATTCAACACCGATATGTGCACCTCGGAGGAATACATCCTGGGAGAATTTGACAAATTGATGGAGTCTAAATACCAATCTTCAGAGGGACTGGATGGGACCCAAATGATGGGGCTAACTCACATGATCCTTAGTGGTCATGATGTGGAAAAATGGCTGATGAGCTCAAGGATAATGTTTCAGAGCTTGGAGAACAGATTGAAGCGGCTAAGTATCGGCGGTCCTGCCTTAAAGAGATTGATGAGGATGGAATCTCCCGCCTTCTCCAAACATTCAATGACAACAAGAAATCATAAAGTTTCTCCGGAGGCTGGAGAAAACCCAAACATTTTGTATTATTTATTCTTTCAGAATGTAAGTTCCCAGATCCTGGAGTCCCGGATCCCAAACTTTGTATTCTTTTAAGTGATCTGTGTCCCGGTCCCCGAGGCCAACCGGTCACTTTCAGGAGTGGTTAATAAAGGTTGTCAAAGGGAAGATAGCTACATCAAGGCATGTCAAATCAATAGTTGGCTTTCTGACAGATGGTCTTCTCGAGGCTCCATTTTAGAGGTACACCTGGCACATTGGAGACAGGGCGCCACATTTCCCATTTATGAGGCATGCAGCCTCGATCCCCGGGGATCTGATTTCTTCCTTCTCTTTCCTGGCTCTCTTCTCAAAGCCAATTCTTTCACTGTATATTCTTGTATCATTCTTCTGACATGTCAAGCCTATTCTGTCTCAAGGTCTTTTGTAGGGTGGCGCAGGTAGTACCGGCCCCCGGATATTGTATTTTATTGAAACATGATGTAAAATAGGGTTAGGGTTAGGGTTAGAAGAAAATGTGTATAAATAGTAAGACTATCCCATTTCCAAGGGTCAACGAAATTGATGATTTTTCTATCCACAGTAATAGAAAAGTGATTTTTCATTTTAGTTACAGAGCTCAATGCTCCATTGTTTTACTTCTAATAGTTAGATGCTCTCCTGGAGCCACCATTATATCACGCACTAGTGCTTGCTGGAAGAAACATTAATGAAGAAGGGAGAATTCTTTACAATGATGTTGTTGGCATTCAAACTTATGAGTTACTAGTATTTTATGTTTCATGTTCTTTATGTCTTCTACTCTGATATGTCAAGTAGATTAATGACCTCTTTTCCCTTGCTACTGATAAAATACTAACTGACGGTTGTGTATTTCTGTAGGTATTTAGTGTAGTATATCAGAGCATTATCGATGTTTTGAATGTTTAAGCATAACTATAGTTAGATGAAGTACTTCTAACCCTGCAGGATCTTTTTCATTTTATTTGTTAAGTGTAGAATGCTTGGAGGAACCTCACCTTTTTGAATCTCCAGAGATGATGAGTTGAAGAAACCAACTATCCCCCTCGAAAATAGTCACATCTCCCAACTGAACCCCACACCATCGTGACCTGAAACCCAGGTGCTTGGAGGACTAGGGATTCTAACTTCCTTGGATAGCCTTTGCAGGCAGAGTTGGCCAGTGCCCCCAGTACCCGGTGACAACTTATGACTGTTGGTAGACCCGGTCAGCAAAACCCCGTCAACACCTTCTCTGTATCTACATTCTGATTTGTGATGACATCAATAAGAATTTCTATTTGTTCCATGACTGATATGTTATCTTTGAGTTTGATATCTGGAAAAAGTTTTTGTAGAATGTCCCTTTCCTGTTCAAGTGCTTGGGCTTCCCTATGTGCCTTTTTCATTTTCTCTTGAATTGCCTTTCTCTAACACATCACTCCAAACTTTTGAAGTGCTTCCGTATCTAAAGTAGATACATCCCACTTGGGTATTTCTAATACCTCATCAAGTGTGATAGCCAAGATATCTTTCTTCAATGCCTTTTTCTTTTTCTTCTTTGGCTGGGAGGCAGATTGGTGTACTACCATTTGTATACCTTGAGATTGGATTGATTTGGTAGGTGAGGGTCTAGAAGATGAAGCATCTTGTTGTTTCTATTCTGAGTCCACTGGCTGGTTTTGTGAAGATGTCTCTTTATTGACCTTGGGTGTATCAACAAATTTATCTTCTTTTTCTTTCATGCTTTCATCCTTCTTGACTTCTTTACTCTTTTCTTTCTCTTCATCCTTTCTCAATGTTTCATCTATTTTGTTATCTTCTCCTTTGTCTTTTTTAGTAGACACTTCTTGCTGAGTGTCAGTTGCATCTTTCATCATTGTATCTATATCCTTTTGAGTATTTGATGCATCTTTATTTTCATCATTACCCATGTCCTTGGGTATATCATCATCTTTCTTAGATGATTTCTCCTGACTTGATTCAATATTAATAGCATCGATTAATATGTTCATGTTTGTTGGTGTATTGACTTCTGTAGTGTTAATAGTTGAATCCTGTCCGTCAGTATTGCCCTGTGCAACATTGATATCTTCATCTTTTTGCACTTCTTCAATAGGGTCTTTTTTTGTAATGTCATTGACAATGTTATCTAACCATGATTCATCATTGATATCATCAGTTATGTTACCTTTTATTGTCAAATCTTCTTTGGTAAATTCTTCTTTACTCAAGTCAATATGAATTGGACTTGGTGGTTTTTGACTCTCCTCACTTTGAGTGTTGTCAAGAGTAGTGTCTGGCCATACTTCATCTACAATGTCAGTATGTTTGGGGTTTTCTAGATCACTCTCTTCTTTATCCAATTCCACAGATGAGTCATATTGTATATCTTTAATGATGATTTATTCCTTCTCCAGGCTAGCTTCCTTAGTGGGATTTTTTAGTATCTTGCACCATTTCTTAATGCTATTTTGATCAAGATAAATTAGCTTCCCTTTGAGAAATTTATATGCTCTCATTTTTCCTGAGAACTCCTTTTCATACTTCTTCATTATCTTAGTAATTTATTCCTTCTTTGAATCAGAAGGCATAAGAGAAACACGTACTCTTTCTCTTATTTAATTTTCCTGATGTAGTGCAAATGTCCATCTAGCTGACAATCTCTCTGATAGTTCTTTGGGAATGTCATATTCTAAGAATTGTAGTGGAACATAATGATGTTTGCACATTTTAGCAATTATTGTTTCTTCAATCTTATTTTGATCCTCTATACTAAATTTTAACCATTTCCTAATGTTAAGATTAGAAATAGATTGTGATTCTAAAATATTCTTCCATATTTTATCAATTGTTGTAGGGACCGAAGGATCTTTTTCCTTTTGTATTTCTATATCAGCTTCATCCATAGCCGACTCTTCTAGATCTTCTTGATTTCTATTCATCTTCCTCCTTTTGGTCTATTTTTATTTTTGAGGAGCTGGTTTTCTCTTATATATCCTCACTTTTTCTTTCTTTAATCGTGAAGGAGTTGATTCCTTTGTAGTCTAGCTTCTTGTTCTTGAAGCGGCTATTGTTCTTTCTTTGTTGGGTGTAGGAGGAGGTGGAGAATCTAACTGTGTACCCTCTGAGTCATTGTTTTCTTCTTCTTCACTGATAGGTGACTATCCTTCAGTTTGTTCCTCCTTACCTTCTGTTTCCTCTTCACCTTCTTCAGTAACTACAAACTTCTTGGTTAAGTTTTTAACCATCTTGTCCTTCTTGTTTACAATTTTCTTGATAACAAGATCTATCTTGATCTTTTTTTTGGCTTCCTCATAGGTTCCAAATCTTTCTTGCTTGCTTGTTGTCAATTGGTTCATTCAATAGTGCCTTGATGCACTCATTGGCTTCTCCTGTTCTAATCTCATATTCTAAATGTGAAAGCCAGGACTTCCTAGGTACTACTGCTTAGATATAAGTAAAATTAGTATCTACCATAAAACATATGTCCTCTTTGTGTTCTTCTATCAAACTTTCAGGTATCCTTGTTCTAGCTTGCAACATTTCCTTAATGCTTTTGAAATACTCATTCATTATG
>MU225584.1:195657-207039 GCA_018584345.1 Thuja plicata | reverse complement strand
TCTACATTCATATGCCTTGTGTCCTTGCTTGTGACATTTATAAAAATTACCAATGAAAGTAGATTGTGATTGAGGAATACCTTTCATTTTGTTTCTGTAAATGTTTGAGGTGTGGCCTGGTTTTCCACAGTGATTACATGACAACTTCTTGGTTCTTGGAGTTGCATATACATTCTTTTGATCTGATTGATTAGATGACTCTCCATTGTTGGTGTACCCTATTATTGTGTATTTTTTGAATCTTCTTTGACCATCAAGGAAATCATCCATTATTTTATTGCTATCTTCAACTTTCTTGATCAATTCAGTGTACTGATTTTGAATTCTGACTTCATGATTTAGTTTCTCATTTTATTCCCTTAGCTCACCGATGATCTATATTCTTCGAATGAGTTTAGTATTTAATCTATTTGCTTCTTGACTCATAAGAATAATTTGGTTGGTAATCTCATGGTGATGATCAGTAAGTCTTTGAATCTCTGATTCTTTTTCTTGTAGCTTCTCTGTTATTTTCCTCCTATCATCAATACCCAATTTTCTCTCTGATTTAGCTTTTCTTCAATCATTCATGACATCAATCATTTTTACCATCTGAATCTCTTAACCAATTTGCAGCATCTTTATTTTCTCTGTCAGATGTAGATTGACTTCTTGTAGACTTGTGATCTCTTCTACTGATGTGTCTGAAGCTTTTCTCATTGATGATTCAGTATAGTTGAAGTAATTTGGGATCTCCTCTTCTTGATAATCTTTTTCATTAAGCCTAGTTGCCATGATCTTTCTTTCATCAAGAAAATTTATCATGCTTACTCTTTCCTCTTTATACTGCTCATAGTAAATCTGAATTTGCAATAGCTCATTCTCAATAGTCTTGTCCACTCTGTACTTTTCCATTGTGTGGATCTTTTCTCTTAAGTCTTTAAGATTTTCAAGAAAGAGACTTAGCTCTGATACCATTTGTTGGAATTATTGGAATGATGTACTGAGAGGGGAGGAGTGAATCAGTACCCATAAAATTTTTTATGTGGTTGGCCCCTTAACCTTTGTGTCATCATTTTATATATACCTTTCTATCTGTTCATCTTTGCTTTTGTATGTGAAGTCATAATATAAGTTCTTTACATGTATAAACATTCAAGAAACATACATAAAAGTAAATAACACATAAAACATGATATGATATCACAGAAAACTCCTGTTAGGAAGTAAAAACTGTGGTGGGGATGTCTACCCACAAAACTTCACTATTTGCAGATAAGAAGGGAGCCGGTAAAGGTTTACAATTGATCATTTTTGATGATCTAACCTATTAGGAGTATTAGAGTGGAGACCTATTAGGATCTACTTCATTTGAAGCTTTAGCAACACCGTTAGGTGTGTACTCTATTAAGAGATTTATCAAAGAACTGTTAAGTCCACCTTCTACAAAAGGATTTCTGTTGTGATGCACTTGTTAGAATACAACTACAATATAAATGTTGATCTGATAGTGAATGCAATCTCTAATTGCTGATAACAGATCCTGTATGGATTAAAATGTATATGTAATCACCTTGAGTGATTTAGTAATACCTTGTCTCTGCTCGTTGGTAGCCTTCTTGTGTTCTTCATAATTGGTTTGATCTATTTCTGAACTTTGCATGAATTATCTTCTTCAAATTAGATGCTCTCCATGGCTACTATCATTTGTCAAATGATTACAAGTCACACTTCATTACAAATGATTGAACATCTATTTATACTAGTTTGTAGCTCTATTCTTGATTCACACTTTTCAAATTAACTCTAGATCCAAGGTTTACAACTTGACCTTGATCTTTAGTTAGATATGTTTTAGATCTGTTATGATGCTTTAAAACATTTACAATATGCTTGCTTGACCCTCAAGTAGTATTTAAAATAAGTAAAAACTCTATAAATAGAATTACATTGCTTTATCTAACGTCTAAAGTTAGATCCACTTTTTGCGGGTTCTGTAATTGACTATCGATTCTGATGGTCAGGCTGCTCTATCAGTCTGTCAGTTTTCTTCTTTGTTGGTGTTCCTTACTTGAACTATTCATCAGGTATGCCTTTTCTGCTCCGTCGGCGATGTTCTCAAAACTATATCATCGGTAATTCTTTTCGTCGGTTTGACTCTTCTCAATGTTCGTCGATAAATTCTATACTTAGCATTTTTATGATAGTCTTATCTTCTCATCGGGTATGCTTGCTATCCTTCGGTTATGCCTATACCGATGGCCTTTATCATGTTTTTCCCTTTTAGGTATACTAATGGAAAAACTTAATGTCATCATATGTATCATAAGGGGTCCTAAGACCATTTAGGACCCCCTAGGACTCATTAATGGGACTTACAACCCTTAGGACCTCATAGTATGCATTAGGACCCCTTAGGACCCATTATGTATTATAAGGGGTCCGAAGGGGTATTAGGACCCATTAGCGAGTCCTAGGAACATTTAGAACCCCTTAGGACTCATGAATGGGTCTTACGACCCCTTAGAACCCCTTCGGACCCCTTAGTATGCATTAGGACCCCATTAGACCCATTATGTATTGTAAGGGGTCCTAAGGGGTTATAGGACCCATTAATGGGTCCTAGGACCATTTAGGACCCCGTAGGACTCATTAATGGGTCATATAACCCCATCAAAGCTATTAGAACCTCTTAGTACACATTAGGACCCCTTAGGACCTATTATGTCATTTTTAACTAAAGGCATCTTACTTCAGAGCGTGATCCCTTCCTCTTCTAGCCAAACCATCTTATAGGTAGGCCCATGAATGGGTCTTACGACTCATTAGGACCCCTGAGCACTCATTAATGTCTCCTATGACCATTAATGTTTCCTAAGGGTCCTAATCAGTCCTAAGGGGTCCTAATTGGTTCTAAATGGTACGAGGACCCATTAGGGCCCATTAGGACCCATTCTGACCCCTTTATGACCTACAAACCCTTAGGACATGTCAAAGTCTATACAAGGATCAAGATGCACCGTTAATCAAAATTTTTAATTAACTAAAAATTTAAATAATTAATTTTTTATTTTTATCACTTTTATTTGTGGAAGGTTAGAATTATTGATTAATTTAAAAAGAATTGAAAAATAAAATTACTATTATTTGAAAATTTTAATTAATTAAATATTTTATCCAATAGTGCATATTGATCCTTGTATAGCCATTTCTATAGGACATTAGATTAAATTATCTAATTCTCAACAAATTTTTTAAAAAACTATAAAAATGAAACACTACCCCATTTTGAAATGGGGTAATGTTCCATTTTATGGAACGTTACCCCATTTCAAAATAGGATCTCATTCCATTTTAGGAGCGTTACCCTATTTCTAAGTGGGACCCTGTTCAATTTCCCCCAAATTACTAACGTTTATAAAAAGGAACAAGGTCATATTCCTAAAATGGGGTAACGTTTGTAAAGCGGGACCTCATTCCTTAAAATTTCAAAATTTTCCCCCAAAATTGCTTTGGGTTTAGCCTTGGGAAAAGGCTTGGTCAACCGATCCCTGGCTTTGGATCTGGTTTGACCCGAACCTTGGAGGCCATCCCAATATGTAGACAAAAAACACACTTTGGTTAAAAATTGGAATGGATTTTATGTATAATTTATTAACAGAAAAAACCCATTATAGATCAGACTGTGCATATTCCAAATATGTAATTTTTTTTTAAATTTGATTATTTTGTCTATTTTTCATTAAATTTCTACCGAATCAGGTCTACAAACTAGAGATAACATCCTTTCTTGTTATTTTAATAAAAAATTTATTTGAAAGTTTCTTGCAAAAATAATTATATGACATCAAATTAGAGACAATTCTACACACTTAAAAAAAGTAAAATTAAAAAATGATATGTTTTAGTAAAATTATTTTTGTCATACATGAGAAATTTTAAAAATAGCAGTTATGCCGGATAATTTTTTATAAAAAAAAAAATATTCAATAAAAAATATGAAAAAATATTATCATCAAACTTAACTATTTTACATGCCATTCCCCAAAAGGATTCAGAGAAATAGTTTCATTTAGGTCGAATTTTGCTTTCCATACATGAGCATAGTATGGTTCTGAAAGATGGACTTTTAAAATGTGTTTTTTAGTAATGCCTATTAAAAAATAAAATTTTATTATATAGGTATTCAAATAAATTATATATCTAGAAAGGAGACCTCGAGTACTATAACTTATATTACTGAAATTTTTAATATTCAATCTCTAAGTGCTTCAAATATCTATGTCAAACAAGAGGGATTTGGAAAAATAGGAAAAATAGGTCCACTTTTTGGTCAAAAAGTGGACTTAACTTCTTGCTGGAACCCTGGTGCTTCTAGGTATTCATTGTAAGAGATATCTATTTGTATTCTAGGCATAGATTCATGGGATGAATTCTTGACAAACATTGTAGGTTTGTTTGTGGAGTCATACATTGAAGATTTGGGAGACATTATTGATGGCATTCATTTTCTCTTTAATGAGGGTGATCCTTCTCCAGTTGTTGCGAGGAAACACTCTGACCCTCAACCTCATTCTTCACTTGATCTTCAACATTTGGAGGAGGTCTCTTTCTCTTCAGAAAAGACATTTGAGTCTTTGGAGATTGGCATTCATTTGATATGTCACATTGCTTGGTTTAGGTTAATCATGATTATGTGTTGGAGACTCCTATTCAATTTCCAAATACATCATATATTTTGAGGTTTTTTTTTTCCTTAAAATTAGGGAGGCTTAATTCATACACCTATGGAATTGTTTCTTCTTAAGGGGAAGAACGTTAATAATTTTTCATGGAGTAGTTTCTACATTGATCCTGGAGCATCTACCATTGGTATACCTTCTACATTGAGGGTGGGCTACTTTGCTTCTCTTCCTAGTTACTATTTAGAGGACACATCTTTTTCTTTGGAGTTTGATCACACTCAGTTACCATTGGATAGTAGCATCTTCATCATCCAAGGAAATGGCAACACATGAGAAGATTTCATAGACACCATCCTTCATTTGGATTCATGTGGATCTTTTAATGCACCATGAACTATTACGATACATTCATTCTACTTTTCATGCTAACCTTATATATTGTGTTTACCTTCAATTGTAAACCTAATTAGGGTTTTTGTTTTCCTCCTATTAGTGAACAGATTTGTCTTTTTATAAATAATCTTTTAAGTTTTCTCTATCACCCTTAAAAAGACAAACTATTCTTAACAGTTGGGTAAGTGTATTTTATGATCACTTCCCTCTGAATTTTATAACAGGTACAACTCCCTTAAATGATATTCAATGAAATGAGAAAATAATTTAATTTGTTAGCTTTTAACTAGAAAGCTTATAAAGGCAACAATATCATTCTTTGATGATATGTTTTGAAACAACTAGAGAAGTACATATAACCAGGTGATGAATAGGAAGGAAACACAGTCACTTCCACAATAGCATTTCATGAAAAACATAAACAACTTTGACTATAGATAATAGATAACAGATAAAACTCAAGATTTAGATGCCATGAAACAACTGACTAAGATATAAAATAGGTCAAACTATATGCCAACACATGGCACTTTTCTCAAAATCATAAACAACATAGATTCATTAATCTTCCTGTCATATACTTTGAAAATTACTACACAGGTAATTATCTAAAAATCAATACTGTTCACAACATTCACTATTTGAATTCTAATTATCAAAACTATATCTGTCTATCAAAGTTTTTCTGAACCCTTTCAAATTTTTAGCAGCCAGCATAAATAGCAATAGAGCACCGAGAGGCCTCCTGAAAAACACAGCCTCTCGGTGAAATAGTTAAGTAACAAATAAATCAGTCAGAGGACACGCATCCTTGAAATTTAGCATAATAACATAGTAAAAATAGGAAACTAGGTGGCAGAATCAGGTTCTTTATCTAAGGCATGATCCTCTCTTGTCGCTGGACTCCCTTCTTCATCAGTAACTGATTGAGTCAGTTTCCATTCTTTGTATGCTTGAACTAACTCCTTGGCAAGCGACAGGTGCAGGATCTTAGAGTTCACTATTCGAGCCATGGAGGCGTCTTTATTCCAACTCAACTTTTTCACCCTATCAGTAACATTAGATAACTGATCAACACACAAATAAAGCATGGATTCAATCCTTGCTATCTAGGTCAAATCAGAGGCCTTGGGATGAATCTTGTCTCTGATGGTTTTAATAGCTGATTCAAAAGCATCCAAAGCACCTTTCAGTTTTTGTTCACCGAAGACAGAGGGGTAGGTATAAGTGAAATTAATTACTTTCAACTCTGTTAGGGCAACCTTTTGGATTTTCTTTGCTTTAGCTTCATATTCTTTATTCTGTGTAATAACACTTCTTATCAGGGCAATATGCCAGCTGATGTTTTTTCTGAGTATGAAGAAGTAGGACTCCTCGGCACCTTTTAGTGACTTTTCTGCACAAAATTTACTAAATCCATGCCTTTCAATTTCCATAAATTTGGTCATTGCTGACACCCACTTTTCTTCATCTGTGCTCCATACTTGTCATTGAGCTTACAATTCCTCTATAGTTGTCTCCGTGTTATGAAGAACTGAATGAGAATCTTTGATATAATGTTTGCCATTTTTTAGCACCTGAGCCATCCATTCATCCACTGAAGAAACTAGAGTTCATCCCCTTTGAACTTGATTTAGTAGAGTCTTATTTTCTTCAGAATTGGGGTCGAACACTTGAGAAGACTGAGACAACAGGGTAGCATCAAAGTTGTAAAATGCGTTAATAAACTGAGAAAGTGAAACAATGGTCTGTTTCAATTCTTTTTTTCCTTTGCTATCCTGCAGTGATGTAATCAAAATTTGTTGGGCTATTTCTTTGAATAAGTGGTTTTTCCCAGCTCTGTCCATTGTTCCCAACTCAATTTTGGTAACTTCAAAGTCCTGAACTACCACATTTGGTTTCTCTTCCTTGGACCTATAAATAGCGACCTCGGCCATCCACTTTCTAGTCTTAGTATTAGCAAAAATGCGTGCTGTGCTTTTTACCTTCTTGGCTTTAGGGGTTTTCTAAGTGTACTTACTCACAATATCTTGTACTGGTATGGACACAAGAATCAGACTCCACTTTTTATTGACCGAGGAAGTTAGCCATTTGGGCATGTAGCTGGTCATTGCCGGTTGGGGACCGATTTTAACAGGAGTATCCATTAAATCCAGGGTTACGTCTTCAAGATCAAAAAGATCTTTCCCAATCTGGTCATCATCACTAATCTGATAATTCAAGTCTTCAAACTTATCATCCTCCAGATTTACTGTCTCCGTATGTTCTTGAGTCATCTTTGCCTTCTTTTGGGATCAGGAATGCGACCTGGTGATACAATGAGGAGAAACCACAGATGAAATTTCTACAACAAACTTATTTTTAGATTCTTTCTTCTGCTACTTACCAGATGAACCTGCATTATCAGATGTTTTCGGCATGTTAGAAACAAAGGGGGAAGAAAAAAAATTGAAGATTTATTTCCAGTCTTTTTAGGACTGGACTGCCCTTTTTTCTCTTGTAGCCACTTCTCAGTTAATTTGAGAACATGCTGTGTTCTAGTTTGAATGTCATCATCTTTCTCTTTTGACCAATAAACATCTACCTCTTCAGTATCGAGAGGTCTTTTGAAATTAGGTTCAATCAAATCAGAACCATCTTCTATCACTCCCTCTATGCTGAATTGTATTCTCATTGATAGAATTTGGGAGATGCAGAGTCTACTGTGACTTCTGATCATGACTTTAGATTCGTTTACACAATCTTCCCATAAATCCTCTAAATGGGGAACTGGGAACATGTGAGACCTTAAGCCCAGGCTGCCGCTAGAAATTTTTTTATTATCAAAGCCTATTCTTTCTGTATAGTACTTGAAATAAAAATGACCTAGGTCACTTCTGATACTTATAGTATCTTCAAAGGTTAGGCATGAAAGCTTTCCTAGCTGCAATGGAAATAGTTTTTCACCCCGGTCTCCAGGAAGGAAATGCTTTAGCATGATGGCAAGCTGTCTACAGATTTTAGCAAAAATAAAATAGTCAAATGCATATCAAGGCAATTTGGTAGGGGCATCCTTAAAAACACCAATTCTTAAATAAGAGAACTTAGGGAATTGGATGTAATAACTCCCAAACCTAGTCACAAAGTGCTGAGCTTCTGAGCTCATCCTCCTGGCCGAATCTCCAGACATTTCAAAGCAAAGCTTTCCCCTAAAAGTATCATGAAGTCTCCTATAATTTTGAATTACACTATCTTTACGAAGCATAGAGAAATATTCAAACACACACATGCCATCAATCCAAGGCTCATGAACCATGCCACTCCATATCCTACTACATGCTAGACAACACATGAGATAAGAGGACATATAAAAGCTACAACTAGTATGCTTGGAACTATTCAATTGTTCCCTCATGGATTCTGCAATTAACTCAGCCCAATCCAGCTTATGCTTGCCCTCTAAGATAATTTCTACATAACAGAATAACCAATCTGCAAACAAAGAAGCCTCGGGTGACCCCCTAACTCTGTGCAGCATTACCATGATATCACTAATGTGCAGATGCATGTGATTTTTGTTTAACTTCTTGGGCAACCGAGAACCTCCTCTTTCGGCATTTATCAACCAATACTTAGCCATGGAAGTATGGTTTGCATCAGCGCTGGGTTTTAACTTAACTAGATATTGGGCGGGAGAAAAAGCTGAGAAAGTCTGTTCTTGGATTTGGAAAGCCGAGGCAACAATTCCTCTATTTACGGCCATCAACACTTCGCCATTCGTGTTAAGAATTGACTCAGTTCACTGGTCATAATGTTTAATACATTCATGGACAAGCTTAGGGAAAACCACTGCAGGAGGGAAACATGCAGCTATACATAACCCACTACTCAAAATTTCCATAGAAGGGACATTTTCTTCCACACATGCAGTAAGCCTATTAGCTATCCCTTCAATATCATAACCTTCTAGGTTTGTGTCTGTTATGATAGAATTTTTGCAGACTAAACTAGACACATTACCAAAGAAATGAAATGCTGATTTCATTTTTGCAAGAATAGACTGCAAATTGCTACAAAAACGCCCACAAAATTCACTAGCTTTTAAATTTAAACACTGGAAGAGTGACAGCCTGACTTACCTTAGTCTCTGAGGAAAATTCTACAACCGGAGCTCCGAAAAACCCTTACCTTTGTTCTTTGCACATATAGAGAACAACAATAATTCAAAAATGAATTCCAAGGAGGGCTTTTAAAGGAAACATCTAGAATGAGTAATTAATTACCCATAATTAAGACAATAATGTCTCAAAAAGAGAAGTGACCGTTCCCACACACGATCATTTACTGCCACTTTGCGCAAACTTTTATGTCGCATGAACTTCTCATTAATTTGACAGCTCAGACATGATTTAGCCACCACCGAAAGACCTCTTCATTAAAATTTTTACTCGAGTGGGACCCATGTCTGAAAAGATGGTGGCTGTCCTTGATTTGTGGCACCTGTCATTTTTAAAGATCCTTGAACACTCTTGAACAGTCTTGAACAGTATTGAATACTCTTAAACAAGTTCAAAGATGTTCGTATGTGTTCACCCTCATTCAATCCCATTCCTTGATATCCCACCAACACTTCGATACCAAGAGCCAAATCACTTAATTGATAACCTTCCACCCTAGATCGACCAAAGTTCTATAATCTTGATGATCACGGAACACCTTCCTTTAGCAAAAATGCTAATCACCCGCTTTTGCTTTATAAATAAAAATGAACAAGCTTGAACATCCTTGAACGCCCTTGAATAGAGTTCAAGGTTATTCATAGGTGTTCAAGCCTATTCAAACCTGTTCAAAAGATATGTTAGCAAAATACTTTTCTCTCCTTAGCGAGCAACGATGGAACATAGGGAAGAACTTTCACTGAGATTTTAAACATGAGGGCTTAGGTAGCTTGAGATACACAAAATAACAAGGTGACTCTGAAACAGTAACATTAAGGACAAAGATCAAGATTTGGACTAACACCGGCTCTGACTGGGGACTGGATTTTCTCAAAATCCAGAGAACTCAACTACTCTGGTTTCACAAAATGCTGCAAAAAGGGCTCACAAAACTCGCAAGAAAGGGAAAACACACCAAATGGAAGAAAACCTAACCTAATATACATAGCAGGACACAAAGACCGAGACTAAAGCTTCAGCAACTTAAGATCTTACCCATTATAGGAAAATGGTAAGATCGTTCCATCTGGATAGGCCAACTTGAAAGCATTCATTCCCAACTCTTTAGTGATAACAAAGGGGCCTTTCCACAGTGAATAAAACTTATTGTGGGCACCTTTAGGAGCTTTTCTTTTGTCCCATAGCAGAACTTCATCTCCTTTCAGAAAAATTTTGGGTCTTGCTTTCCTGTCAAAAATGTTCTTCACTCTAGCTTGATGCTTAGTAATCTTATCTACCAGAGCTTCTCTTTCTTCTTCTAATTTATGCAAGTACATAATTCTTTTCTCCAAGCAGTCTTTGAAAGTTTGATCCTCAATGGTCATCTGTAGCTTTGCTGCGGAGAGTTCCAGAGGAACTGATACTTGTGCCCCAATTCCATACACCAACTCAAAGGATGCCATGCCAATTGCTATTTTAGGCGTAGTCCTATTATCCCAAAGGGCTTCAAAAATCTTTTTATGCCAATTTTTTCCACTATCATCTATTAGCTTTTTCATGATCATTATCAATTTTTTATTACTTGACTCGACCTGTCCATTTCCTTGGGGGAAGTAATCGGACGAGTGAGCTAG
Organism: Thuja plicata; assembly: GCA_018584345.1. Classification (NCBI taxonomy): domain Eukaryota; kingdom Viridiplantae; phylum Streptophyta; class Pinopsida; order Cupressales; family Cupressaceae; genus Thuja; species Thuja plicata. Next base: position 196,212 of record MU225584.1, on the reverse strand, counting down.
AGAAATATTGTCATCAAAATAGAAAAGGGAAAGCTCTTGTGAAGAGAAATAAGTGGCGTTATCTACCACAATATTTTGGGGTACACCAAAACGCACGAAAATGTTATCTTTTAAGAAATCACAAACTACTTGAGAGTTAGCCTTTTTGGTTGGAATAGCCTTGACCCACTTAGTGAAGTAGTCAGTCGCTGTTAGGATATAAATATGACCTGCACTTGACTGAGGACTAATAGGGCCTATAAAATCAATACCCCATTGCTTGAATGGCTCACTCACCACAACTGGTCTTAAAGGCAAAGCAGCTAATTGAGGTCTTCCAGAAAATAATTGACATTTTTCGCAATTCCTGATGAATGCATAGGCATCTCTGAACATACCTGACCAATAAAAACAATTTTGGAGGATTTTGAATGCCGTTATTGTAGAGTAGAAATGACCTCCACAGGCCTCCTCATGAAAGGTTTTGAGCAACTTTAATTGCTGGCTTTTATCCACACATCTTAGAAACGTACCATCAAGACCCCTTTTATAAAGCACACCTTGCCATATTACATA
>MU225584.1:130452-190580 GCA_018584345.1 Thuja plicata | reverse complement strand
TCATGAAAAACATAAACAACTTTGACTACAGATAATAGATAACAGATAAAACTCAAGATTTAGATACCATGAAATAGCTGACTAAGATATAAAATAGGTCAAACTATATGCCAACACAGGGCACTTTACTCAAAATCATAAACAACACAGATTCATTGATCTTCCTGTCATATACTTCAAAAATTACTATACAGGTAATTATCTAAAAATCAATACTGTTCACAACATTCACTATCTGAATTCTAATTATCAAAACTATATTTGTCTATCAAATTTTTTCCAAACCTTTTCAAAGTTTTAGCAGCTAGAATAAATAGCAATAGAGCACCGAGAGGCCTCGTAAAAAACATGGCCTCTTGGTGAAATAATTAAGTAACAAATCCATCAGTCATAGGACACACGTCCTTGAAATTTAGCATAATAACATAGTAAAAACAAGAAACTAGGTGGCAGAATCAGGTTCTTTATCTAAGGCATGATCCTCGCTTGTCGTTGGACTCACTTCTTCATTGGTAATCGATTGAGTCAGTTTCCATTCTTTGTATGCTTGAACTAACTCCTTGGCAAGTGACAGGTGCAGGATCTTAGCGTTCACTATTCGAGCCATGGAGGGATCTTTATTCCAACTCTACTTTTTCACCCTATCAGTAACATTAGATAACTGATCAACACACAAATAAAGCATGGATTCAATCCTTGCTATCTAGGTCAAATCAAAGGCCTTGGGATGAATCTTGTCTCTGATGGTTTTAATAGCTGATTCAAAAGCATCCAAAGCACCTTTCAATTCTTGTTCACTGAAGATAGAGGGGTAGGTATAAGTGAAATTAATCACTTTCAACTCTATTAGGGAAACCTTTTGGATTTGCTTTGCTTCAGCTTCATATTCTTTATTCTCTATAATAACACTTCTTATCAGGGCAATATGCCAGCTGATGTTTTTTTTGAGTATGAAGAAGTAGGACTCCTCGACACCTTTCAGTGACTTTCTTGCACAGAATTTACTAAAGCCATGCCTTTCAATTTTCATAAATTTGGTCATTGCTGACACCCACTTTTCTTCATCTGTGCTCGATACTTGTTGTTGAGCCTACAATTCCTCTATAGTTGTCTCCGTGTTATGAAGAACTGAATGAGAATCTTTGATATACTTTTTGCCATTTTTTAGCATCTGAGCCATCCATTCATCCACTAAAGAAACTAGAGTTCATCCCCTTTGAACTTGATTTAGTAGAGTCTTATTTTCTTCAGAATTGGGGTCGAACACTTGAGAAGACTGAGACAATGGGGTAGCATCAAAGTTGTAAAATGCGTTAATAAACTGAGAAAGTGAAACAATGGTCTATTTCAATTCTTTCTTTTCTTTGCTATCCTGCACCGATGTAATCATCATTTGTTGGGCTGTTTCTTTGAATAAGTGGTTTTTCCCGGCTCTGTCCATTGTTCCCAACTCAATTTTGGTAACTCCAAAGTCCTCAACTACCACATCTAGTTTCTCTTCCTTGGGCCTATAAGAAGGGACCTCGACCGTCCACTTTCCAGTCTTGGCATTAGAGAACATGCGCACTGTGCTTTTTACCTTCTTGGCTTTAGGGGTTTTCTGAGCATACTTAAAATATCTTGTACTGGTATGGACACAAGAATCAGACTCCACTTTTTATTGACCGAGGAAGTCAGCCATTTGGGCGTGTTTTTGGTCACTACCGGTTGGGGACCGATTTTAACAGGAGTATCCATTAAATCCAGGGTTACGTCTTCAAGATCAAAAAGATCTTTCCCAATTTGGTCGTCATCACCAATCTGATAATTAAAGTCTTTAAACTTATCATCCTCCAGATTTACTGTCTTCGTCTGTTCTTGAGTCATCTTTGCCTTCTTTTGGGATCGGGAGCGCGACTTGGTGATACGCTGAGGAGAAACCATTGATGAAATTTCTACAACAGACTTCTTTTTAGATTCTTTTTTCTGCTTCTTACCAGATGAACCTGCATTATTAGATGTTTTCGGCATGTTAGAAACAAAGGGAGAAGAAAAAAAAATTGAAGGTTTATTTCCAATCTTTTTAGGACTGGACTGCCCTTTTTTTGCTAGTAACCACTTCTCAGTTAATTTAAGAACATGTTGTGTTCTGCTTTTAATGTCATCATCTTCCTCTTTTGACCAATCAACATCTACCTCTTTAGTATCAAGAGGTCTTTTGAAATTAGGTTCAATCAAATCAGAACCATCATCTATCACTCCCTCTATGCTGAATTGTATTCTCATTGACAGATTTTGAGAGATGCAGAGTCTACTGTGACTTCTGATCATGACTTGAGATTCATTTACACAATCTTCCCATAAATCCTCTAAATGGAGAACTGGGAACATGTGAGACCTTAAGCCTAGGCTGCCGCTAGAAATTTTTTTATTATCAAAGCCTATTCTTTCTGTATAGTACTTGAAATCAAAATGACCTAGGTCACTTCCGATACTTACAGCATCTTCAAAGGTTAGACATGAAAGCTTCCCTAGCTGCAATGGAAATAGTTTTTCACCCCGTTCTCCAGGAAGGAAATGCTTTAGCACGACGACAAGCTGTCTACAGATTTAAGCAAAAATAAAATAGTCAAATGCATATCGAGGCAATTTGGTAGGGGCATCCTCAAAACCACTAATTCTTAAATAAGAGAACTTAGGGAATTGGATGTAATAACTCCCAAACCTAGTCACAAAGTACTGAGCTTTTGAGCTCATCCTCCTGGCCGAATCTCCAGACATTTCAAAGAAAATATTTGCCATAAAAGTATCATGAACTCTCCTATAATTTTGAATTACACTATCTTTATGAAGCATAGATAAATATTGAAACACACACATGTCGTCAATCCAAGGCTCATGAACCATGCCACTCCATATTCTACTACATGCTGGACAATACATGAGATAAGAGGACATATAAAAGCTATAGCCAGTGTGCTTGGAACTTTTCAATTGTTCCCTCATGGATTCTGCAATTAACTCAGCCCAATCTAGCTTATACTTGCCCTCTAACATAATTTCTACATAATAGAATAACCAATCTGTAAACAAAGAAGCCTCGGGTGACCCCCTAACTCTGTGCAGCATTACCTTGATATCACTAATGTGCGGATGCATGTGATTTCTGTTTAACTTCTTGGGCAACCAAGAACCTCCTCTTTGGGCATTTATCAACCAATACTTAGCCATGGAAGTACGGTTTGCATCAGTGTTGGGTTTGAAATTAACTAGAGATTGGGTGGGAGAAAAAGCTGAGAAAGTCCATTCTTGGATTTGGAAAGCCAAGGAAACAATTCCTCTATTTATGGCCATCAACACTTTGCCATTCTTATTAAGAATTGACTCAGTTCGTTGGTCATAATTTTTAATACATTCATGGACAAGCTCAGGGCAAACCACTACAGGAGGGAAACATGCGGCTATACATAACCCACTACTCAAAATTTTAATAGAAGGGACATTTTCTTCCACACATGTAGTAAGCCTATCAGCTATCCCTTCAATATCATAACCTTCTAGATCTGTGTTTGTTACGATATAATTTTCACAGACTAAACTAGATACATTCCCAAAGAAATGAAATGTTGACTTCATTTTTGCAAGAACAGATTGCAAATTGCTACAAAAACCCCCGTAAAATTCACCAGCTTTTAAATTTAAACACTAGAAGAGTGATAGCCTGACTTACCTTAGTCTTTGAGGAAAATTCTGCAACTGGAGCTCCGAAAAACCCTTACCTCCATTCTTTGCGCATATAGAGAACAATAGTAATTCAAAAATAAATGCCAAGGAGGGCTTTTAAAGGAAACATCTAGAATGAGTAATTAATTACCCATAATTAAGACAATAATCTCTCGAAAAGACAAGTGACCGTTCCCACACGCGATCATTTACTGCCACTTTGTACAAAATTTTATGTCGCATGAACTCCTCATTAATTCGATAGCTCAGACATGATTTAGCTGCCATCAAAAGACCTCTTCATTAAAATTTTTACTCGAGTGGGACCCATGTCTGAAAAGATGGCGGTTGTCCTTGATTTATGCCACCTGTCATTTTTAAAGATCCTTGAATAGTCTTGAACAGTCTTGAACAATCTTGAACACTCTTGAACAAGTTCAAAGATGATCGTATGTGTTCACCCTCATTCAAGCCCGTTCCTTGATATCCTACCAACACTTCGATACCAAGAGCCAAATCACTTAATTGATAACCTTCCACCCTAGATCAACCAATGTTTTGTAATCCTGATGATCAAAAAACACCTTCCTTTAGCGAAAATGCTAATTACCCGCTTCTGCTTTATAAAGAAAAAGGAACGAGCTTGAACATCCTTCAACGCCCTTAAACATAGTTCAAGGTTGTTCATAGGTGCTCAAGCCTGTTCAAACCTGTTCAAACCTGTTCAAAAGATATGTTATCAAAAGACTTTTCTCTTCTTAGCAAGCAACGACGGAACATAGGGAAGAAATTTTGCTGAGATTTTAAACATGAGGGCTTAGGCAGCTTGAGATACACAAAATAACAAGGTGACTCTGAAAAAGTAACATTAAGGACAAAGATCAAGATTTGGACTAACACCTCCAAAATAGTTTTATCAATCATAGATGGCTCATATAAACATGAAATCCCTACCGCATCATCCATAACAAAATTTAAGTTGTTATCCCCAATGTGAAATATTCCTTCAATATTATTGGCCAAAATATACCTTGGATTCATACACAAATCTATACAAAAATACCTAAGAATTGACTTACTCAACTCTTTGAAAAATGTACTACATTGTTCATGTTGTCTAGATTCATTGAATCGTCCACTATCATAACCATATTAGCCAATTAATCAAAACTGCTTAATAACCTTTAGCTTTTACCTATTCACTGTACTAGCCAGTTAGTGGTATCTTCACTTATTCCTTTACCAGTGTGACCTAAGAGTCACAGTCACAAATCATAGTATACATGTTGTCTTTACACTTTCAAATGTATCGATAGAAAACTTGTCTTCCTTAACTGATCTGTCCTTCACTTGTTATCTTGTTCACCAGTTACCTTTATCACTTGAATTCTCTTTACTGATTGGATACTATTGTGTATTGGTTGGTATAACTTCATATACTTACACAAAAATTTCTCACCTATGTAATGGTTTTCTAGAAATGACAACCATACTCTGTAAAATCATCATCAATTTCATTTATCAACATTCTAGAATCAACAAGACAATTCTAAAATTTTGGGTATTAATTATTTGATTTGATTCAAATGGTAAGCCACAGATTAACAAAATAATTTTATAGGTACTAATTATTTGGTGGTTGAAATTATAAGTATAATATTTATTGCATGTGCACACACACACATATACATATACACATACATACTTACATATACTTAGTACCTATAAAATTGTTTTATTAATCTGTGTGTGTGTGTGTGTGTGTGTGTGTGTGTCTTAATTATAACAATAAAAGATTCCCACCAATTTTATTTATATATAATTGCCAATATTCCCTCCACTATTATGGTTGATAGGAAATAAAATATATATACTTCTCTGTCATGCTTCCCTGTATTTACAATTTTGACTAAACCATCCTATCAAATGATTTTTGAAGACATTAATTTTTCCATTAGTATGCAAAGGGAAAATAGGTCTTTGAACCATCGGTAACACTACACCAAAAGACAGGCTTACAGTTCAAACCAAAAGTGATAAGTTCAAGACAAAACTGATAGAGAAGGATCACCGATAGTGTAAACTGAAAAAGCTAATAGAGGAAACTAACAGAGGAACCCGATAGACAATTCACAAAAGGAACACCAAAAGACTTTCATGAGCAACCTGAACATCAGACACTGATAATTAATTATATCCCGAGAAATGTGGATATGACTTCCACACCAGATAAAATGGTTATGTTTTATATTTAGAGTTTTGATTTGATTTAAAACCATTTCTTGAGGGACAAGAAAGATAATTGTAATTGTTTTAATCAGTCTAACTGATTAAAAACATGCAAACTAGGAGATCAAGGTCAAGTTGTAAAACTTCGATCATAGAGTTATCTTTGTAATATGTGAAACTAAACTAGGTCAATCTATTGCATAAATAGATGTGTAATCATTCATTTCAAAAAGGATGTGAGGATGATAGTAGGCAAGGAGCACATCTATGGATTAGATTGAGAGTTTCAAGAAGCATAACAACAAAAGATGAATTTGGTTATCAAGAACCAAGAATCAAGGCTACCGAACAACAAAGGTTTTAATCAATCACATTAGGTGATACTTTGTACATGTGATTTTAATGGATCTGTAATTAGCAAGTGAAGATTTCATACACTCAAGTCAATGATTATTTTTGTCTACATTCTAACAAGTGTAGAAAATAGAAGAAATCCTTTCAAGAAAGGTGGATTTAACAATCCTTTGTAAATCTCTTAACCGAGTGCACACTAAATAGTGTTTCTAAATCTCTTAACAGAGTAGACCTTAACCAATCTTCACATAATACTCCTAACAGGGTAGATCATCAGAAGTGATAAAAATTTTAAGCCTTAACTGGCTCCTTCGAATCTACAGATAGTGAAGTTTTTATGGGTGCCATCCCCACCACAGTTTTTACCTTCTAACAGGGGTTTTTTGCATTACCATATCTTGTGTTATGTGTCATTACATTTCATGAATGATTCTATGGATGTTTACATGTTTATTAAGTTTATGAATTGATATAACTTACACAAAGATAGGATAGAACAGATGGTTGGTAATACAATGGATTACTAAATGGATTAAGGTTAAAAGAGATAAAAGTTTTAAAGGTACTAATTCACCCCTCCCCTCTTAGTACATACTTCCCATTATTTCCAACAATTGGTATTAGAGCTAGATGTATTAATTGGAAAAGTTTAAATACTTAAGAGAAAAGATCATACAATGGAGAAGTAAAAGCTTGATAAGAGTATTGCGAATCAAAAGTTAGAGATATAGATCTTATATGAACAATACAAAGAAGCTAGAATCAAGATGAGACAATTGTTGGATGAAAGAAAAATTATGGCATCTCACTATAATGAAATAGACTACCAAGAAGAGGAGATACCTGATCTATTTGAGTCATCACAATTTGCATCTAGAAAAGCATCAGATACATCTGAAGAATTCATCACAAGTCTGAATGAAATCAATCAACATCTGGCTAGACAAGTGAAATATCCACAAATCGGTCAAGAGACACAGATGGTAAGAATGATCAATGTCATGAACAATACTAGACAAGCTGAGCAAGAAATAAAACTAGCTATTGATGACAGGAGGAAGATTACTAAAAAGCTACAAGAGAAAGAGTCTAAAATACAAAGACTTATAGAACATCATCCTGAGATCAAAAATCAAAATATTCTTATGAGTTAGGAGGCAAACAAAATGAATAAAAAACTCATTGAAAGAATAGAAGCTACCAGTGAGCTGGGAGAAGAAAATGAAAAGCTGAAGCATGAAGTGAGAATTAAACAAAAACATAATGACATGATCAAGAGAGATGAAGAAAGCACCAAAAGGATGGATGATTTTCTATATGGACAAAGAAGAGTCAACAACAATACCAAAATGGGTATACTGAGACTAAAGATTCACCAAACTAAGCTGATCCAAAGAATGTCTATGCAAATCCAAGACCAAGAAAGAAGTCATGCAATCATTGTATAAAACTAGGCCACACATCAAATGTCTGCAAGAGAAAAATAAAAGGTATTCCTAAATCCACACCTTCATTCATAGGAATTTGTTATTAATGTAACAAGAAAGGACATAAAGCATATGGATGTAAATCTGAGGTGAAACAACCAAAGAAGGAAACCTACATGGAAAAATACTGTCCTAATTGCAAAATGCATGGGCACACATCTCTTGAATGTAGGAAGAAGAAAAGGCAAGCATGAAAGCCTAAAGAAAATGAAACTTCTTATGAACTGAGTAGAGTCAGTAACTAATATGTTTGGGATTACAATACATGGGAAAAGTGCACAACATGTGGAAGATTTGGACACATAGCTGCAAACTGTAGAAGATAATGGATGAGAAATTCTAGGAGCTGGACTAACCCTAGAATGGCATGTCTACACTATCATGAAGTTGGGCATCTAATAAAAGAATGCAGAGACTAAATGATAGAGACAAGCACCTTTGCCAATGGAAACACCATTGAAGACATCAGGAAGATGAGAAACAAAATGTGGAGGAAATCTACAAAAACTGATGAAGCTGGACTGAGCAATGAAAGTGGTGACACATTATCCAATGGATCTAGTGACATCACCATCCCCACCTAAGCAGAACAAGTAAGTATGGAACTACATTATACCAAGTTATATTTTGCGTCAGTTCCATTATACATTGATGAAATACCAAACTAGCATGATTAAAGATACACTATTGTATTACTTGTTATGATTCTATAAATCCAATCTCATCGATCAATGCTTACCAAAAATCATCAGTGAACATACAAACCTAAGTTGTTTATACTTACCGAGCATTGTCGGTTAACACAAAAATGATAAGTCGCTAGTGTAAACTGAAATCCATCGGTAAACATGTAAAAATGAAATGTTGTCTTTGCCATATACCGAGATCCATCGATAAATAGTAAAATGAGTTGACACCTGTCATGAGAATCACATTCTCATTGAGAATGAAGTTTGTATGCTACCTAATGACTCCGTCTTCAAACAATGAGAAGTGGGTGAGCATTTATGACACGACTTAGGACACAAGTCTATAAATAGTCGACGGAACAACTCATTATTCACAAAGTGACTTAAGCAAAGAAGTAGAGTGAAACTAGAGCATAGAGTGACCAGATTACAAAGTGACTCCAACCCTATTCAAAAAAATCAGAAAGATTCCCAGAAGTCACAGAAGGTTGAAGTAAGTAACAACAATCATTGAGAAATCTGTTTTCATTTACAAGAAAAAGCCATAATTTTTTAAACGATGGCATCAACTTCAAGAACCTCCAAGATCAAGAATGCAAAGGTGAATCTAATCAATAATACCACTTGTGAAGAACCTCATTACAAAATATGTCCTAAGGTTTCTTCACAACCCGACAATGCTAGTGCATTCTCCAGTATACTAGCTAGGGTTTTACTTGTTGAAGACATCAGAGCATATATTTACTGCAAGATTGTAGAAATAGGAGACCTGGAAGTTGAGCAAGATTTCAAAAATCTTTGCAACAATGATAGAACAATCAAAGAAGAGCATAAGAATATTGAAGTGAAAGGGCTCACACATGCCCTACTATTCCTGAAGGAATTCAAGACTGAATGGATTTGGTTAGTACTAAGCAGAGTACATGACTGAAAGATATGACTAGATGAGCCAAAACCAATAACCAAGGATGTTATACACATGATTACCGGTTATCCCATAACTGATAAAGTAAAGACACTAAAGCACCCTCCTAAATATGACATTGATAATAACACATGAGCAACCTGGGATGGAAGAGGATTAAAGGTACCCACCATCAATGATGTTGAAATTAAATTTGGAACATGCGTCTTAGGATACAAGTTCTTTTAGGATAGAAGGATGAACAAATTGCATTCAGAGCAGTGGATACAACATACAAAATTGTCTAGAAGGGACTGCAATTACATCTGTCAGAACTTCTTATAAGGGAATTAGATAAGAACATGAAGACAATCAGGACTGCAAAGTCCAACTCATGTAAGTTTGGTTCACTCATCATGTGCATATTTTTCTATTTTCAATAATCCTTCCCATCTATCGACAATGTCAAATGGGACACTACCTGACCAGTGACCACACAGATTAGTGAGTTCATTAAATCACTAGGAGATAACTTTGAATCAGTAACAGATGAATACTTCGCTGGATTCAAAGAAAGAATGCAGAAGAGAGTGAGGATTCCAGGGAAATTACTAGAAAAGTACAAGACAATTTTTTTTTTATGGTGGACATTGACTACACCTACATCAAGCTAGCTATACCGAGGATAGCATGGCTAGCACCACTTGATTATGAGGTTAACATAGATCAAGCATCAAATGCTATTGAGGCATTGATAAATGAACCATTGGATAAATCACAACCCAAGTTTGGAACTTATGAGGAAGCTAAAGAAAGGATAAAAACTGGCTTAGTTGTGAAAAATATTGACAAGAAGAAAGACAAAATGGTTAAGACTTTAAATAAAAAGCTGTCAGTGAATGAAGAGGAAAAAGAACAGATAACATAAACTAGGGGTCAGTCACCTATTGGTGAAGCTGAGAAGGAGAGTGACTAAGAATCCACAGAGTTGGATACATCATCTCCACCACCAAAAAAGAAACCAAGGACTATTGCTGCATCTTGGACCAAGAATCAGACAACAAAGGATGCAAGTCCTTCAGCGATCAAGAAATTTCAAGTGAGGACCTATAAAAGAAAGCCTCAAATAGGGAAAAAGGGCCCAACAAAAAGAAGAAAGTTCCTCAAAACTAAGGAAGACATAGAAGACACAGAGCAGGATGAAAAATCTATACAAGCTTTCAAGAACACACTTCCATCTACAATTGATGAGGTATATGCTGCTATTATTAAATCAGGTACACCAAATGATCAGAAGAATAAAAACTGGCTAACTCTGGACATCAAGGACTAGAAAAAGATAGAAGAGGCAATTATCATAATGATGTGTGCATTCAAATATGTTCCAATACAATTGGCAGATAAAATGAAAAAAGAACTTATGAATATATTATCAAAAATATGGACATTTGGATTACATTCTGAGAAATAGATAAGTGAAAGAGCCCTAGTTTCTGTCATGCCACCCAAGTCTAAAATGGAGGAGATTGAAGAAATGATGAAGAAACACTCCAAAAGGTTCTCACCAAAGTTAAGATCCTACCAAGTGCTTCAAGGACATCTAATTGAGCTAGATAGAAAAAGTGAGGCTGACTGGAGAAAGATACTTGATATACCCAAAAAGGACACAAGTCCTTGTTAGAGTAATTATATTTTACACTTACTAATTAAATCACTTTAGTTTAATTAATTAAGTTATTTATTACTCTATTTTCTTAAGCTATCTCTTAGGTGTATTATAATTAATATCTTTATTAATTATAATGTGCAACCTATATTTTTTAGGCTTTAGGGTTTTGTTCACCTTTATAGGTTGAACCTTGTAAATTTTTTTTTCAATTAACTTGGATCATAATTTTGCTCTCATTTTTGAGTAACTTCTGAGTTCTGCCTTTTGCTTCTTTCTACTTCTCTTCTGTAACAGGTTATTTGCATGCAGGTATTCTTGGAGTTCTGTGGATTTGTATCTCTCAAATCCTACATGGTATCAGAGCTCCCCTATTGCTACCCATTCTGGTGTTTTTGAAGCAGGTTTTGAGGTTAAGGGTTTCAAGTTTTTTGAACAGTTTTTTTTATTGAATCTGGGGAAAGTTTTTATTGGACGCATTTTGGGCTGAAACTGACCTCACCAATGGATTCAGAGGATGGTTCAAATAAATTTTGATATAAAATTCAACCACCTTTGGGTACCAGAGAAAGCTGTGGCAATTTTTTAATCTCCAATTTTGTCGTTTGATTAGCTTTTTTTGGCGTCAAAGTGGAGGCATCTGAAAATCAGGTTTTTTCCTTGTTTTTTTTTCTTACATACTTATTTGAAGTGTACGGGAGATAGTATAATACTTTGTGGGGGGGTACAAATTCTATTTCGATCATTTATTTCAAAGAGACCCTTCTACTTCTGTCTACCTTCTCTCAATGGCGGACTCTTCTGTCGCTCACCTTACACCTCACAACTATCACACATGGAAAGGGAAGATGACCAGATTTCTTATGGAAAAAGGGCTATGGTCATGCCTTGATGCAGCTCAGCTAGTTCTACAGAGGCCTTATGAGGCTCTTATGGATAGAAATAGGATGGATGAGGCAATGGGCCTCATTTCCATAAATATTTTAGATGGGTTGTTGTTCCACCTGGATGGTCTGACCACACCTAGGGATATGTGGGACAAGTTTTCCACCTTGTTTGGCGTAATGAATCAGTTCAGGGTTCTCTAGATAGATGTAGAGTTCACCTCCTTGGTACCTGAATCATTCACCAACATTGAGGACTTCCTAATGAAGTTCAAGTCTCTTCAATCTATTTTACAGGTTGCTGGAAAGATGAAGTCAGATGATGAGTGTATCTTTCTGATGTTCTCAAAGATTTGTGGCCCTTATCAGATTTTCACTTCTACCTTCTACTCCATTATGGATGCACTAGGTGCATGTCATGCTATGCTCTCTTTTGAGAGCTTCTGTGACAGGCTAACTCCTGAGTAGTCCAAGCTCAGTCAGATGGATTCTCTTATAGGTTCATAGTCATAGGCATTTCTTGCCAAGACATCTCAAGATACACATAAGCCAAAGCCGAAGAAGATATCTAATTCCTCTTCTCAGCACTCTACTAGCCCACCATCTTCTTCTAAGAAGGAGAAACAGAAGACTGAAAACCCTACATGTTCCTATTGTCAGAAGGGGCCTCATGATGAGTCACATTGTTTTTAGAAGAGATTTGATGGCTATGAGGAACAAATTGCAGATTTGCAAGCTCTCCTTCAGAAGATAACTATTTCCTCTCTATCCTCTTCCACCTAACATGGGTCTTATTTTTAGTCTTCTACCTCATCTTTGACATCTGGAAAAGATTTTGGATAGGGTCATGCATTATGGGCTTTCATTGCATCCCCTTCCCAAGTCCCTTGGATACTGGATTCAGGTGCTTCTCACCATATGGCATCTTCTCCAGAGATCTTCTCTTCTATTAAGGCTTCTCCTATTCCCCACATTCTCATGGGGAATAACATTGTTATGCTAGTCTATGGGAAAGGTTTTGTACACATTCAGGATGGCACATTCAATGATGTATTATATGTTCCATCTCTGTCTGTAAACCTTCTCTCAATTTACCAGATTACACACAGTGGATCAGGGAAGACAGTTGAGTTCATGCCAGATTCAGTCTTCATTCAGGATAGTGTGACATGTGGCATTGTTGCTACAGGGATAGTTGATCATTCCACCCGTCTCTACACCTTTTTACACTTTGGTCCACCATCTCCATCATCGGAGCACATCTCTCCTCTTATGCAAGAGCATCATGTGGGACAGTCAGGTCACTTGAACCTCTGTGTTGTTCTTGAGACCACTTATGTGGCTGCCTCACCTCATCTTATTAGGGTTTCTTCTCTTCAGCAGGACTCTTCTTCAGCACTGCAAGACCCTCCAACTCCATTCATCAAGCCACCAGGTGCAGTTGTTAAGGATTCTACAGAGGACACTCATCTCCTCTCTCTTGACAGTGTCAGCAGACCTGTCATACCACCTACATTGGGGGTTCCCTTTCAAGATCCTTGTGTCTACTCCTTTGAGCATAAGCTTGGCCTTGGGCTTGTAGTGACACCTCATCTTTCAAGGTTACCTCTTTAGTGCTCACTTCCTTTCACTCCTTTGTATTGGTGTCATGGTGGTTTGTTCATTGATCTAGGGGTTCTTTCATTCTGGGGGAGCTTTGGAGCCTTGACCCTCTCTCACGGGGGGGTTGGCAGCACACATTATACTTATGGCTTTGAGAGAGTCTCTTGAAGTCATTTTTTGTCTTTTTCTGGCTTTTATATCTCTTTTTGGAGAGGAGTTTTTCCCACTGGGTTTTCTCCTTTGTCTCTAGTTTACAGAGATTTCCTTGTATTGGGTACCTGATCAGGCCTTGTTGCCGGGACCCATTTCCTGCTTTCATAGTTATGCTAGGTTAGCTTACCTCCTGAGCTTCGCTTAAGGGGGGGTGTTAGAGTAATTTTTTTTTACACTTATTAATTAAATCACTTCGGTTTAATTAATTAAGTTATTTATTACTCTATTTTCTTAAGCTATCTCTTAGGTGCATTATAATTAATATCTTTATTAATTATAATGTGCAACCTAGCTTTTTTAGGCTTTAGGGTTTTGTTCACCTTTATAGGTTGAACCTTGTAAATATTTTTTTCAATTAACTTGGATCATAATTTTTCTTTCATTTTTGAGTAACTTCTGAGTTCTGCCTTTTTCTTCTTTCTGCTTCTCTCTTGTAACAGGTTATTTGCATACAGGTATTCTTGGCATTCTGTGGATTTGTATCTCTCAAATCCTACAGTCCTGAGCCACAAATAACACTCATCGACAAGAAAAATAATAAAGATGACTAGGATAAATAGAGCCCTTTACATATTCTTATTAATGAAGAGGATGTTAATGAAGAATCATTGAACACAAAAGCCAACAAGGATATGGACATTGCAGAAGAAACATGACCCGATAATACTATTATTGATATTACCAGAGGAGATCCTATAGATGAGATAGAAAAAGATGAATATGTCATTGTTGTCCAAGCCCAAACTAATGAAAAAGACACTACTATAGATTCTACATAGGCAGACACACCGGGACAAATCCCATTATTGATACATGCTATCAATATAATCTCGAAAAAGGCGAAGTCACCTGACAAGGATGCAAGCATTCCCAAGGATGTTGGGGAAGAAGCAAAGAAAGATTCAACCAATAAATAGATAGTCATCAGTGGAGAACAAAGTATTATAAATGTATATCACACACAAAAATATGGAGATCACACCGAAAAAGATGCACTAATAAAAGATACAGATGAAGTGCAAAAAGACAAAGGTGAAGGAGAGAAGAAAAATGAAGATACTCCTAAGGATACCAAAGATGCTGTAGATACACCAAAGTTTGATGAGGAGATGTCCACACACAACCAAAAGGAAAACCTTGAGCAACAAGAAAAAGGTACAACACCATCGAAGCCTTCATCCAGCACATCAGACCAAGTCAAAAAACTTTCTATGCTATTGCATACAGGTGCATCTCACAAAAAGAAGAAGAAAACCAAGAAGAGAAAGTTAGAAGTAACACTTTACAAAATCATTAAGATACCCAAGTTTGATTTAACTAATTTGGATTATGAATCTCTCCAAGAATATGGAGAAATTTTTCAAAGAAAATATTTAAAAGAAATTCTTAGAAAAGAGCACAAGGACTCTCTAGTGCTAGAAAATGAAAGAGATGTCTTACAACAGACAGTTCCTGAGATTGATGTTGATCACAATGCCCCCATTCTGGATCAAATTAACTGAGAAGATCAGCCAAGAAGTGGTAGAAAATAAGGTAAATATTTTCAAATTAGAAAACAAATTAGACCCTATTATTTTAGAAGCATTAGCCTTAATTTAGAAGTTGTGCACCTTAGAGAAATTCACTAAGGAAATTAGTGATAATATAGCAAAGATGGATTCTGATCTAAATGCAAGTGCACAAGGTCTAACCACATATGAAAATGCAATCAAACTACATTATGAAAATATTTTAAAAATCAAAAGGTAATGACAAGAAAAACTTGCGAACCAGAATCATAGTTTAGAGATGAGGTTACCGAGCTACAGGCTCAACTATTGCCAAACCTTACATTTCTGCAACAACACATGACTTTGGAAAAAAAACTAATTGCCACCCCTGAGATGTCTATAGAAGAAAACATTTATGATATGCATGCTAGAATTACACTAGAACACATGGCTCTTGAGCACCTAAAGGAGAAATGGGAGAAAATGATGGAGGATATGAAGACTTTTAATTCCCATATTTTGATAAGTTGTAAGTATACACCTTTGCCAGGTTACTATCAAAAAAGGGGGAAAATGATATGTACAATACATATAGAGAAAAAATGGGGAAATTGATGATATGTACGGTAGTAAAGGGAGAATGATATGAAGATAAGGTGAAAAGGGAGTATAGTAAAAAGGCAAGTATACATGTATATAGATATACTATACCAGCATATACATAGGGGGAGTCATAAATGACAAGGTAAACATATGATGTAGATACTACATAGTTTTGTATTATGCACATATCAATTTTTGATACTAATGTCAAAGGGGGAGATAGGAGACATTAATTTTTTCATTAGTATGCAAAGGGAAAATAGTTCTTTGAACCATCAATAACACTACACTGAAAGACATGCTTACAATTCAAACTAAAAGTGATAAGTTCAGGACAAACCCAATAAAGAAGGATCACCGACAGTGTAAACTAAAAAATATGACAAAGGCCAATAGAGGAACCTGACATAGAAAGGGAACCCGATAGATAGTTCACAGAAGGAACACCAAAAGACTTTCATGAGCAACCTGAGCATCAAACACCAAAAGTCAGTTATATCCTAAGAAATGTGGATCTGACTTCCACATCAGATAAAATGGTTATGTTTTATTTTTAGAGTTTTGATTTGATTTAAAACCATTTCTTGAGGACAAGAAAGATAATTGTAATTGTTTTAATCAGTCTAACTGATTAAAAACATGCCAACTAGGAAATCAAGGTCAAGTTGTAAACCTTTGATCATAGAGTTATCTTTGTAATACATGAAACTAAAATAGATCAATCTATTGTATAAATAGATGTGTAATCATTCATTTCAAAAAAGATGTGAGGATGATAGTAGCCAAGAAGCACATCTATGGATTAGACTGAGAGTTTCAAGAAGTAGAACAACAAAAGATGAATTTGGTTATCAAGAACCAAGAATCAAGGCTACCAAACAACAGAGGTATTAATCAATCACATTAGGTGATACTTTGTACATGTGATTTTAATGGATTTGTAATCAGAAATTGAATATTGCATACACCTAGGTCATTGACTATTTTTGTCTACATTCTAACAAGTGTAGCAAATAGAAGAAATCCTTTCAAGAAAGGTGGATTTAACAATCCTTTGTAAATATTTTAACCAAGTGCACACTAAAAAATGTTTCTAAAGCTCTTAATAGAGTAGACCTCAACCAGTCTCCACATAATACTCCTAATAGGGTAGATCATCAGAAGTGATCAAAATTGTAAGCCTTAACCGACCTCTTCCAATCTGCAGATAGTGAAGTTTTTGTGGGTGCCATCCCCACTGCAGTTTTTACCTTCTAATAGGGGTTTTCTGCATTACCATATCTTGTGTTATGTGTCATTACATTTCATGAATGATTCTATGGATGTTTACATGTTTATTAAGTTTATGAATCGATATAACTTACACAAAGATAGGATAGAACAGATGGTTGGTAATACAATAGATTACTAAATGGATTAAGGTTAAAAGAGATAAAAGTTTTAGAGGTACCGATTCACCCCTCCCCTCTCAGTACATAATTCCCATTATTTCTGAAAATTTTAGTTTTTTTCCAATCACACTGACTGCAATGTACAACAATAACAATAGCCCATACATATAATACGCCGAGAAATAAGAAAAATGTTGATTGACCAACTTATTTACCACATTAAAAGAGGTTTTCCCTACTGATTTTGAGTGATGTAGGAACATCATTCTCTTAGGATTTTGCTTTTCTTTTCATGTTAGTTTTTCATTTGTTAGTGTCTTCCAGTCTATTGACTCCTTTCAAAGACTTCCTATCACCCTCTTGTAGGTGTGGATGGAGTGGAAGTAATCACACAAATTCAGAAATAAATATACAAATACTATTGAGGAAGAGTGTCTGAAACTTACTAATTAAATCCTCTAAGTTTCCATTTTGATGAGATTCCTTGGAGTTATATCGATCAGAAGATTCAAGCCGTGGATAGGTTTCGGTGTAACATTTGGTAGTTTTGGAGATGAACCGTTGTCAGAGTAGCACTGGTCTCGATGTGACATGTGAAAGGTTTTCCAAAATGGTGACCTACATTGATAAAGCTCAGATTGATGTAACGACTATTTGGTTGTATCAATAAGAGGTTGTCGATATAAATTTGGAGATTGGTGGAGAGACTTATCAAAGTGCCTATCTTCTTCGATAAGTGGCATCGGTGAGCCATTGGTCATGTCGTGACGATAAGATAAGATGTTTTTAATGTAACATTCAGTTTGTCTATTCGATGCATGGCTATTAGTGTAGCCTACGTGATCGGTGAATACCTTACATGTCTTATCAAAGTGTCTATTTTCTTCGATAAGAGATATCAGTATGAATTTGTATTTTTTTGGAGATAAACTATCTAGATGTAACTTTGGTAGTCATGGAAAGCTTTGAGGACTTTATTGAAGTCCTTACTTTCTTTGATGAATATGAATTGATGAGACACGACAAAGTTTTGGTGACAATGTTATCAGTGTAACATTTGTGTTTGAAGTGGTCATAAAGAGTCTTGGTGAAATCGAGACCTTTATTGATGAGTCATTAAGACAAATGTGGGGCCATGGAGAAGACTCAGTTTGACTTTCCAAGTTGTGTATCGATCATTGGTGAACCGTGCTGAGTTGGAGGAGTTTGTGGGAATTTTATGAGCGTTCTTAGTTTCTCTTCAAATGACCTAGTAAGATAGACAGTTGGGCTGATGGAGAAAAAAAATCAAATTGTTCTTGTTAGAGTATATAAAACTCTGAAAAATCAGATGTAGATTGATCTCAAAAGAGAAGAACCGATGATTGATTGTGTGAGGATCGATTGGTGAATCAGTTGAAATGTTTGAGAATAGTTTCAACGAGTCTTGGACTGTAACTGTCAGAACTATTTGATCGAGTGTTTGATATTCTTTGTGTGTGAGGATGAACTAATGTTGTCGGGATGCTCGGTAAGTTGCAAAGAGTTAAGAGACTATCATCTGCGAAACTTAGTGATTGAGTGTTCTATATTTGTAAAACAAAGATTGAGAATGTATACCTGAAAGAAGATAATCTAAAACTTAATTGTAACCTGATTTACAATAATATAATTGATTTTGGCTTGGCTGTGTGAGGTTTTTCTTACCCGTAAGGGTTTTCCCACGTAAATACTTATGCTCTATTCTGTGTTAATTTATCCTTTATGTTTTCTCTATTTTACTTTTCTATATCTTAATGAATGTAATCAAAATTGGAATTCATCCCTACCATTTTCTCCTAAGAATTTTGTTGGCACCTAAAAATTTAGGCCCTCAATTTGTGAAATATCAGGGAAGTATAAAATTTATTTTCATTTTCATAAATATTTCCCTATTTTGAAATTTAATTAAACAGTTAAAAGGGCCTAAATAATCATCATTATCCTATTTTCATATTTATAAGGAAAAATATTTATTGGGTTAAATGCATAAACATTCTTTAAATAGAATAAATTAAAGAGAATTAAAAGGTACATAGGGTAAAAGGGTGGCAATGGGGAGTTGAACACTCGACCTCTCAAGCCACCCCTTTTTCCTACCTACCTACCCATCCCCCCTCTAACCAATTTGTCTAAATGTTTTCTTCGAGTTGTGTGTTAGAGAGAAATCATATTATCTCACTTCTCTTTTATATTTTCTATTAAAAGTTTTTTCACATAAATGTATTTCCTTTAGTTTAGCTTTATTCTAATTTACCCTAAATGACTAAAGTGAAATAACGTAATGAAGTAATTCATTTTGGAAAGTGTTATTATGTTTATGTGTTTTGAAATTACTTTAATATCTTTGGCATAAATTTAAGTTTTTCAAAATGCTTAAATATAATCTCTTACTCTACCCTATAGTAATTTTAAAAATCAAATGATTAGGGTAAAGGGATGTAATAGATTCTATTTTTCCTTATTTGATTTGTATTTTTCACCTTTTGTTATTGCAAATATTAACTAGGTGATTTAAATACTTACCCTCCTTTTATTATGTTTTAAAATTAAATGAGGATACCTTTCATTAAATGTTTAAATCTTCTTGTTATTTTCCTTATTTTATCAAAGAAAGATTTATGTACATTGCTAATATTTTTATGTTATGTCTCTCTTGATAATTTATTTTGATATATTATTAAAATTAATAAATTTTAAAACAGGGATCATTTTAGATTTGAAAATATTATTAATTATGATAAGCCCTAAATTAAAATTTATTAAAAACTATCTAATTATGGATTTGGTGTGCATGAGTTTTATATCATAAATAGATGCTGATAACAAAAGTAAATTATCCAAAGATGTGACAGATATTATTTGTAATACGAGAAATGTTTTTCCCTCAAACCATTTCTATGGTTAAATTGTTGTAAATTATTTAGGGTTAGTTTTAGGGATTAGGTATTTATGAAAGGGTATGTCCTTTCATGGGAACCTTTGAAAAACATATAAGTATTGAGTCAAATAAACTAAAAAAATTACAATGAGATTTTTTTGGAGATACACTTCTAGAAGAGAACGGATATTACTGCAAATATGAGTCATTATGTACAAATTTTCAGATGTCAAATGAGATAAGTATTATTCTGCTTTCTATGATTATATTGTTATTGATTTTCAATTAGTCTCTCAGATACTCTGTGTATTAGAGTGCCTCACTGTGTTATATTCCCTGATTGTATAATTCAATTTTAGTGTATATGATTCGAATATCAATAGTTAGATCTGAGCGTCTTCAATTGTTCTTGTCGGTCTCCTAATTTGAGTTAAATTTGTTAAGATTAATCGTGTTTATTAATTTGAATTGTAATTCAAGTGGAAGCCTATGAGGTGATGATCTTGTTTTACTAAAAGCAAGTTTTTAAAATCGTCTTTGATTGTACGTAGGACTAGATTTTCTTGACTCTATAACCCATATTTTAAGAAGGCACTGATCTTGTTATATGAACATTATCTTTTGATTCATATTTTGTAGTTTTGTTGATATTTTAATCAATTTTCAGAGCGTTTATTAAATTAGGGTTTTTTTAGGGATAATTCAATTTAGTTTAAATTTTACATATTGAATAGCATCAGGAGATTGTATTGTTGCCTCCAAGGATGGTTCACCACCTTGGGAGGAGATTTGGTTGTTTGTGTATGCAGTTAGGCATCATAGAAGATCATTTAGATTGAAGTGGAATAAGGCTTACCAGCCTTGGCTTAACTAAGCCAGAATTGCAGAGGTACTAGTGTGTACCTATCAGTTGGCTAAATCCAATCCTTCATTTTTGGGCACCAACAAATTGGCGACTCTGCTGGGGAACTATTTGTGAAAGATATTTGTGGAATCTTTAGTTTCTATTGTAAAGATCAGTAAAACTCTACTCGGACAGAGAGGACTCAGAAAAAGTATTTTCTCACAAAAAAGTGAGGTGGCGACTCTAAAATTCAGTTTCAGGAAAGGTTAAGAGAAGTATATGTTGGGAAGGAGATCCCTTAAACAAAAGAAATTTGTTGAATTAGAACTGAAGAATAAAAATAAGAATTCAAAGATGTTGTACGTACCGCATAAGACACATTCCAAATCATATGAACAATAATTTTCTTGCAAGCAGTTCCCAGATTCAAGTCACCACAGTCCTACCGATGAAAGTGAAAATAGAAATCTATTTCTGTACTTGGGTTCAAGTAATGATGGTATTCCTGGAAATGAAGAGAGAACTTAGGAAGATGAAATTATGGATGTTGTGGCGCAAGGATTGATTTATTTGGAGAACAAGGATGAAAGAATGATTAAGGCATTAAAAGGACAACCTGATGAGATTTTAGAAGAATGGGGTTTCAAAGAGAGAATATTATATCACTGCATGATAGCCCTAAAGTTACAGAAGTAAATTAAATGAATGAAGAAAAAATTGATAAGGATAGCAGGATTCTGAAATA
The DNA here is from genome assembly GCA_018584345.1 of Thuja plicata. Lineage (NCBI taxonomy): Eukaryota > Viridiplantae > Streptophyta > Pinopsida > Cupressales > Cupressaceae > Thuja > Thuja plicata. Next base: position 168,878 of record MU225584.1, on the reverse strand, counting down.
CCATCCTCCTCCCAGGCAAAGCAATAGCGATCCCTTCAAAAATTCTCATTCTAATCCACTATATAGATCAGATGACAAAAGAAGAAATGATAATGGTTACCATGATGGGCAAAACAATAGTAGAATTGCATAAAATGGTGGAAATGAAGTACATGAATATAGTAATAATCATAATAATGATTATGATTCACTGCATGGTGGAGATATTATGCAAGGAAACAAACTGCAACACCCGCCGAGTTATCTTGATAACCTATCACCACACATATTTTTGCAGTATCAACAGGTTCGTGGTAACTGCTATCCTCCTCCAAGTCAGTATGATGCATGTAATTATAGGTGCAATTAGCATGCTCACCAGCAAGCAAAATCCACACCATACAGTGGATGTGATTACGTGTAAGGGGGTGTAAATAGTACACAAGATGATATTTACCTCACGTAACAAGATATCAGTTCCACGCGGTATGATATAAGTCATGCACAGGCTCAGAAAGATAATATACGGACCAAAACATCTACTGCGCAACAAAATGTTAAACATGATGAGAAATATAACAATATGAATAAATATTACAATATGTAGTGTGGTGGAGATGTTATGCAAAGAAATAAAATTGCGCAACCTTCTATACATAATATGCAAGGTGAAGACAATTTTCATTGGCAATTAATTGGTGTTTCATGTGACCATCACTCATAGCCCATAGACCAAGCCCAAGGAAGAAAAGGTGATATGCAGCTCAACCACGCACACCCCAAGATCCATGCACAAGGTGAGAATAATTATTACATGCCATCAAAAGTTAAAACACAAAATGGGCACGTTAAAAATGGAGAAAATTTGGGGGCTAAGCAGTTAAGTGAAAATAGATGTGCCTTAAACAAAACAATATATTGTCACAAATACAATAAGCGGCACCCTAATTTACATGTTCAAGGTATGCACTGTGAGAATACACAATTAGGTAATGTTAATAAAACAAACAAGCCCATGCAGGAGTATTCACATGTGCGTGAGGGTAAATATGGTGAAGAGAATACTCACAATGAGAAAAGTAATAATAATTTTTACATTCAACCAAGAAAAATTGTGAGTGGCCAGCATGTTAACACTAGAGAGAAATCTGGAGATGATTATTTACACAACTTACCATAGCATCAAGACTCATACACACATAGGTTGCAGGTTGAGGGTGAATATACTCATGCAAGTTACAAAGATCAGTAGTTGGACTGTAACTCATGTGACCAGCACGTCAAAACTAGCATGATTTATGGAGATAAATTTTTAGATAATGTGCCAAAGAAGGAAATGTATTATTGAATGTATGATGTGCCGTATCAAAATTTTGATACGCATGAGCAGCCACAACACCAAACAAAGTGGATAAGAGATATTCAGAAAAGTGAAAACATGAGTGATATGCAAGATAAGAATGTGTATTGTCCTGCATAGCGAGAGCATGGAGACCACATGAAAGTCTATAATTATCACCCAGCCCAACAGTGCAAGCAGAATGAATATGATATGGAAGATAAATATGATGTGTGGCATGATAACCTAAATATGGATAACTGGAACAATAATCAGCAACAGTATATACAACACCATAACCAAAATCTTGAATATCATAATCCTTATCAGAATAATGGTGGCATGAAAGATGGTATGAACTATCAAAACCAACACGGTCATCATCATAATAATCTGACATAGAACCATGCACAACATTATGATATGGGCACGAATCAGCAATTTGGGCAGCAACAACGTCAGCAACCCGGAGGTATGATGCGACCTCATATACATCAATATAATAATCAAGGAGGTCAATATCAGAGAGGTAACCCTATTTTGAAAAATCAATGTTTTCAAAATAGTAATCAAATTAGAAATATAGTTGATGTCAGATTTCAAGAAGTTAATGAGAGGTATAGACAATTAGATCTTTCAAATGTTATATGCTCTCCTAACCCAATACCGAATAAATTAAAAGCTTCTATCCTTAAATTTATCGGTGATGGATCACAGTTAGCAAACAACATGTAATAAATGTTGTATATGAATTTAACATAACCTACGAGGATGTGCGTATGAAGATGTTTGTACAATCACCCAAAAGATAGTGCAGATGAATGGTATAGGAATTTGCTTGATGGATCTATTAATTGTTGGCAAAGTTTTGTTGATCAGTTTATGGAAGAGTTCGAGGATCACAAAGATCTATCTTTTGCATCTCATGAGTTAACTAGTATGAAGAAGAATATGAATGAGATGGTGAAAGAATTTAACAAAAGGTTTAGCAGGGTGTTAAATAAAATTCCAAAAGATATTCACCCTATTGATTCCTTTTTAATAACTTTTTATTTGACAGCTTTTGATGTCAAAACAAATTATCAGATAAGGTCTCATAACCCGACAACATTACAACAAGCTTTTAAAATTGCATTAACTATTGAAAATAATAGAATACCTATCGGGAGAGTGGATAAGAGAATTGATCCCAAGATTTTCAACCCTATAGCCTTGAAAGTAAATAAAGAAGGTGATAAGATGGATGAATTAGTGAGCTTGGTAAAAAATTTACAACCAAATAAAAGTCATTTTCAAGCAAGAAAGAATGATAGAAATTTCAACAAAATGATAGGTACAGGTTACAAGACATGCCTTATAATATTGACTGGAAAGATGGAAAACCTTTGAAAAGGCAGATGGAAACTCCTAACCCACTTAAGAGGAATAATCACTTCATAGAAGGTGAACTTTGGTGTGATGTGTGTAAATTACCTCATTCACAAGAGGGATGTCTAATAGCTCACAAAATTTTAGAAAAAAATGATTAGAGAGATGAAGATCAACCCATGATAAATGCAATGTCATCCAACCCATTTTGGGTAGCAGATAATGATGATTCTAAAGAGGATTACATGCCAAATGACGATTGTAGGAAATTGGGATATTATCAAGAGCAACAAATGTTTTTAGATAATGATGAGAATTCAGAAATAAGAAGGTCAACTAGAGAGGAAAGAGAAGCATATACCGTGGCAACATTGGAAAAGTTTCATAGCAATTATAACTTAAGGAACACAACAATAAAATCAGACCATGAACAAGCAATGGGAATATTGAAAGCTTCAAACAAGAGTAGCGATGCAAGGAATGTAAAAGTGGAGGTTCCTAAAAGGCAAGTTGAATCAACACTAAAGATAAGAAAACCGATGGACAAGCAAAGTAATGGTAATCAAATTTCTAACTGCGCTTCATTTATGTCTCAAGCATTGTCTCAGGTAAAAATTTCTATCCCTCTAATGGAAATGATGAAATTAACTGATCGCAGGAATGAAACGCTCAAAATAATAAATGATGTTGTTAAAAAGGATTCTAAAGAGCAAAACGATAATGAGGAGTTACCAGTTATTTATCTAGGAACATCTATTAATGAGGATACTACTAAACTAGACCCTTTCTTTCTAACTTTGTTTATAAATAATAAACTAGTAAGAAATTGTATGTTAGACTCTGGAACAGCAATTAATATCATGCCCCATGGAGTTATGAAAGAATTAGGGATGAATGTAGATACTACTTATGGAAAGTGCTATGCTATGGATAATAGATCTATCCTAGTTATTGGAATAATGAAAAATGTTGAATTCAAGTTTCCTTCTTGTCCTGAAAAATCTTATAATATTGATATCACTGTTGTAGAAGTACCACCTAGTTATGGAATGTTATTATCTAGACAATGGTGTAATTTGGTAGGTGGTAATGTCCAATTAGATTTATCTTATGCTTCTATTCTAGTTAATGATAGGATTATGAGGATTGATAGGGAACCAAGGTCTACTTATATCATCAAAGAAATTGATCCAAGTCATGTTACATACTTTTGCCACATGGATATAGAGAAATTCCAAGTAAGTATTCGTAAAAATGTTATTAAAAATACTAATCCTATTGAATTACATGCTAAATAAACTAACACTTGGATTTGGAAAATGTCTTTTGATGGATCATGTAGCAAAAGTGGTAATGGAGCAGGTGTAGTTTTTGTATCCCCAAGTGGGAAATCTTTTAAATATTCCTTTTTGTTAGCCTTTGATTGTACTAACAATACTGTAGAGTACAAAGCACTCTTACTAGGTCTAAAAATAGCAGGTAAACATGGTATCAAACTTCTTTCTATTTATGGGGATTCTGAATTAGTAGTATCTCAAATTTGGGATAAGTTTGTTACTAAGAATCATAACCTAAAGAGGTACAAAAATGAGGTTTGGGATTCCATAGAGTGTTTTGATGCTTTTTCAATAACTTGGATAGATAGGTCTGAAAATATTCTTGCAGATTTTATGGCTAACCTAGCAGTTAAGCAAAATGATATTCCTTGTGAGGATATTATACAGGTTGAGACCAAATCAAGACCAGCAGTGCCTAATAACATTTGAAATTGGCAATTTTTTGAAGATGATAGAGATCTCATAAAATTCCTTGCATGTGAAGAAAGGTATGAAGATCACTCTATTGATTTGAATGCTTATGTTGAAACAGTTGAAGGAAAAGAAACTTTATTTGGGAAAGAGGTCATTCATCTTAAGACTAATAAAATCCCAAAGGGGCTTGTGGCATTAGAAAGAATGTTTGATAATAAAGACTCTAAGAATGAAATCAAGACATACCAAACTCTGGTAGAAGAAGTAGAAAAGATAAATTTGGGAAATGAACATACTCCCAAAGAAGTTCTTATTGGTAAGAAACTAACTCCAAAAATTAGATCATAAATTATTGGCTTGCTTAGAAAATATAGACATGTATTTGCATGGTCTTATGATGACCTCAAAGCATATAGGGAGGACTTATTCCAACATGAGATACCCCTAAAACCAGATGAAAAGCCTTTTAGACAAAGGCAAAGACGCATAAATCCAACCTTGGCTCCTAAGATGATGGAGGAATTAATAAAGATGAGAGATGCCAGCATCATAAAGCCAATTAGGCACTCTACTTGGGTTTCAAACCTGGTACCTGTTAGGAAGAAAAATGGAGATATTAGACTGTGTATAGATTTAAGAAATTTAAACATATCTTCATTAAAAGACAATTATGCACTACCTAACATGGAAGAATTATTACAAAAATTCACTGGTAATGAGTTGTTATCCATGATGGATGGGTTCTCCAGGTACAATTAGGTGAAGGTTAAAGAGGAAGAACATTATAAAATGGCATTCACCAAACCATGGGGTACATATGTTTATGCAAGGATGCCATTTGGACTTGTGAATGCCGGGGCTACATTTCAGAGGGCCATGGATGTGGCTTTTGAAGATTTCATTGATGTTATTATGGAAATATATCAAGATGACATCACAAGTTATTTCAAAAGGGCAGATGATCATTGCAAAATTTAGAACAAATCTTCAAAAGATCCCTTGAGTATGGGATATCCTTAAACCCAAAGAAATATCATTTTGGGGTAACTGAAGGTAAAATTCTTGGACATATCATGTCTAGAGATGGAGTGAAGATAGATTCAGAAAGAATTGAAGCAATTAATAAGATTCAGATTCCTAAAAATGTTAAGGGGATTCAATCTTTCTTTGGAAAAATCAACTTGTGAGAAGGTTTGTCTCAAATTTTTTAGAAATTGTTAAACCTATTGCAAAGATGTTAAAGAAGAATGCAAGTCTAAAATGGACAAAAAGGCCTTAGAGGCTTTTTATAACATTAAGAAAGCAATCAAGGAAGCTCCGATTTTGAGATCCCCTAATTTATCAAAACCTTTTCAACTATTCTCTTTTGCTTGCTTTCACACCATTGCAATAGTCCTATTACAAAAAAATGATGAAGGACATGAGCAACTGATAGCCTTCTTTAGTAAGACTTTACAAGCTTTTGAGTTAAACTATGATATACATGAGAAATAAGCTTATGCATTAGTAAAAGTAGTAAAGTCATTCAGACCTTATTTAGTTGGAGCTAAGATTGTGGCATATGTACCTAATGTAGCAACTAAAGACATATTGAGACAATCAGAAGTCACAGGTAGAAGATGTCGATGGATTAATCAGGTTCAAGAATTTGATATTGAGATTCAAATCAGTAAGTTAGTAATAGGTCAAGGGTTGGCTAAACTCATGGTAGAAACAAATTTAGATGCAACCAAAATAAACCAAGAGGATTTGGAGAACTCATAAACTAGCATCGAACATTGTCCATGGTACACAAACATAGTTTACTTCTTAAAGCATGTGAAATGTCAAGAAGGTTTAAGTGATAATCAGAAAAGAACTATAAAATTGCAAGCATCAAGGTATGTATTGATTCAAGGAGATTTGTATTGGAAAAACAATGATGGTATCCTTTTATTTTGTCTAGACATCTGTCAGGCCAAGTCAGTTATAAAAGAGCTACATAATGGGGTATGTGATGGTCACTTTTTGGCTAAGACAATAGCTCATAAGATATTGCAAGTAGGGTAATATTGGCCTCATGTATTCAAGGATTGTTATGAATATGTTAAGAAGTGTGAATCTTGTCAGAAGTTCTCAGGAAAACTGAAATACAATGGTGCATTAGCCCTTGTTCCTTTACAAACTGAAGAGCCTTTTAAAATGTGGGGAATAGATTTTAATGGGGATATTTTAGATGCTTCAAGTGGAGGTTATAAATGGATATTAGTGGCAATAGATTATTCACAAAATAGGTTGAGGCTATACCTACAAGACAAGCTACAAGTAAGATAGTCATCAAGTTTTTGACAGAGAACATACTTACTAGATTTGGAGTACCTTGCAAGATCCTTTGCGATAATGGTATGTGTTTCAAGTCTAAGGAATTTTTAGAATTTTTCAATAAGTATGGTATCAACTTATCATACTCTTCCCCATACCATCCACAAGGGAATGGTCAAGCAGAATCAAGGAATACAAATATAATAAAGATCATTAGGAGAATGTTGAGCAACAAAAAGAAAGCATGGGATTGAAAATTAAGCTTGGCTTTGTGGGTAGATAGGGTGACAATAAAAAGATCAACAGGTTTTTCTCCCTATGAGTTGGTTTATGGGAAACAAGCAAGGTTACCGTTAAATATTCTATTTCCATTTTATAGATTCGTTCAAGAAGAAGAGCTTGAAGACATAAAATTTATGGAGGACCGATTGATCTAGTTAGCAGAGTTAGATGAGAAAAAGAGACAAGCACAAGAAATAAATCTTCAACAACAATGACAAGTTAAGACTCTTCATGAAAAGAAAGTGTCAAACGGGTCTTTCAGAGAAGGTGATTGGGTACTGAAATGGATGCAAAAGACCAAGATAAAGGAAAGCACGAAAATTTTGATGCATTATGGTTAGGACCTTACATGATTGTCTCAAAAGTAGGTCAAAATTCTTACCATTTACAAGACACCAATGAAAACATTCAAGAGTTCCCAACCCATGGTCAGTATTTGAAACCTTTTTTCTCTTGAAACATGAAGTATTCTCTAAACTTGTAAATTAATTTTTGTCCTAGTTTCATGATTATTTTCTTACTATGGTCTACTTCTTCTAGAGATAACCGGGCTCTCGCTGCATCCAGACATGAATGCACATCCCCAATAAGAGCCACTATTGGCACCTAAAAATTTAGGCCCTCATTTTGCGAAATATCAGGGAAGAATAAAATTTATTTTCATTTTCATAAATATTTCCCTATTTTGAAATTTAATTAAATAGTTAAAAGGGCCTAAATAATCATCATTATCTTATTTTCATATTTATAAGGAAAAAGCTTTAATGGGTTAAATGCATAAACATTCTTGAAATAGAATAAATTAAAGAGAATAAATAGGTACATAGGGTAAAAGGGTGGCGATCGGAAGTTGAACACTCGACCTCTCAAGCCACCCCTTTTTCCTACCTACCTACTCATCCCCCCTCTAAACAATTTTTCTAAATGTTTTCTTTGAGTTATGTGTTAGAGAGGAATCATATTATCTCACTTCTCTTTTATATTTTCTATTAAAAGTTTTTTCACATAAATGTATTTTCTTTATTTTAGCTTTATCCTAATTTACCCTAAATGACTAAAGTGAAATAACGTAATGAGGTAATTCATTTTGGAAAGTGTTATTATGTTTATGTGTTTTGAAATTACTTCAATATCTTTGGCATAAATTTAAGTTTTTCAAAATGCTTAAATATAATCTCTTACTCTACCCTATAGTAATTTTAAAAATCAAATTATTAGGGTAAAGGGATGTAATAGATTCTATTTTACCTTATTTGATTTGCATTTTTCACCTTTTTGTTATTGCAAATATTAACTAGGCGATTTAAATACTTACACTCCTTTTATTATGTTTTAAAATTTATTTTGTAAAGGTGCATAATTAGGGTTACTTTTTATCCTCTTTCCAAAATATTAACAACCTTACCTTATGTAAATTATTTAAAATATCATTTTAGGGTAAGTATTTCCCTTTTATTTCCTAGGGTGAGTTATAATATTTACAATTATTGCACCCTAGATTCTAGAAATATATTTATATGAAATTAATATTTTTTCATATTTTGGAAAAGGTCTTTTGAAAAGGAAATACATTATGTTTAAAATTTGAAAGTAAAACTCTCAATTAAAATACAAAATTATTTTCCAATTAATGGATTTTATGTTTTATCTTACTAATTGGATTTTTGTACTTTGATAATTAAACAAGGATACCTTTGATTAAATGTTTAAACCTTTTTGGTATTTTTCTTATTTTATCAAAGAAAGATTTATGTACATTGCTAATATTTTTATGTTATGTCTCTCTTGATAATTTATTTTGATATATTATTAAAATTAATAAATTTTAAAATAGGGATCATTTTAGATTTGAAAACATTATTAATTATGATAAGCCCTAAATTAAAATTTATTAAAAACTATCTAATCGTGGATTTGGTGTGCAGGAGTTTTATATCATAAACATATGATGATAACAAAAGTAAATTATCCAAAGATGTGATAGATATTATTTGTAATATGGGAAATGCTTTTCCCTCAAACCATTTATATGGTTAAATTGTTGTAAATTATTTTGGGTTAGTTTTAGGGATTAGGTATTTATGAAAGGGTATGTCCTTTCATGGGAACCTTTGAAAAACATATAAGTATTGAGTCAAATAAACTAAAAACATTACAATGAGATTTTTTTGGAGATAAAATTCCAAAAGAGAATGGATATTACTACAAATATGAGTCATTATGTACAAATTTTCAGATGTCAAATGAGATAAGTATTATTCTGCTTTTTATGATTATATTGTTATTGATTTTGAGTTAGTCTCTCATATACTCTATGTATTAGAGTGCCTCACTGTGTTATATTCCCTGATTATATAATTCAATTTTAGTGTATACGATTCAAATATCAATAGTTAGATTTGAGCGTCTTATGTTGTTCTTGTCCATCTCCTAATTCAAGTTAAATTCGGTAAGATCAATCGTGTTTATTAATTTGAATTGTAATTCAAGCAGAAGCGGAAGCGAAAGCGGAAGCCTATGAGGTGATGATCTTGTTTTACTAAAAGCAAGTTTTTAAAATCATCTTTGATTGTACGTAGACTGTATTTTCTTGACTCTATAACCCATATTTTAAGATGGCATTGATCTTGTTATTTGAACATTATCCTTTGATTCATATTTTGTAGTTTTCTTGATATTTTAATCAATTTTTAGAGTGTTTATTAAATTAGGGTTTTTTAGGGATAATTTAATTTAGTTTAAATTCTACATATTGAATAGCATCAGGAGATTGTATTGTTGCCTCCAAGGATGGTTCACCACCTTGGGAGGATATTTTGTTGTCTGCGTATGCAGGTAGGCATCATAGAAGATCATTTAGATTGAAGTGGAATAAGGCTTACCGACCTTGGCTTAACTAAGCCATAATTGCAGAGGTACTAGTGTGTACTTGTTAGTTGGCCAAATCTGATCCTTTATTTTTGGGCACCAACAAATTTGACACCCTGGAAGACATTTCCACATTATGCTTTCCTAAAAAATACATGAACTCAAGTACTACAACACTTTTATCTTCATCAAACAAATTTATCAAACTCCATTACATCTCTTTATAATGCTACAACATTATGCTTCCACATCAAAGAGGATCATTGTTGTTGACCTATTATGACATAATACCCCTTCATATGACCTATTATAACATAAGACCCCTTAGTAGAACCTATTATGACATAAGACCACTTAAGATGCCATATTACACCATAAGACCCCTTAAGAGTCCCTATTATAACATAAGACCCCTTAAGCCACCTTAAGATACCTAGGGCCCCTTAAGAAACCTAGGCCCCCTTAAGACACCTAGGACCCCTTAATAGGGCCTACTATGACATGATGGGGTCTATTATGCCATAATAGAGCCTATTTTGACATAATAGGACCTATTATGACATAAGACCACTTAAAATGACCTTTTACATCATAATACCCCTTAAGACACCTTAAGACACCTAGGGGCCCCTTAAGACACCTAAGACCCCTTAGTAGGACCTTTTATGACAAAGATTCCTTAAAAAGCCCTATTATGATAGAAAACTCCTTAAGAACCCTTAGCAAGATCTATTATGACATAACATGACTTATTATGACATAAGACCCTTAGTAGGACCTATTATGAAATAATACCCCTTAAGATGACCTATTATAACATAAAACCCCTTAGTAGAACCTATTATGACATAAGACCACTTAAGATGACCTATTAAAATATAAGACCCCTTAAGACACCTAGGGCCCCTTAAGACACCTATGACCCCTTAGTAAGGCCTACTATGACATAATATGGTCTATCATGACATAATAGGACCTATTTTGACATGATAGGATCTATTATGACATAAGACCACTTAAGATGACCTATTACAACATAAGGCCCCTTAAGACACCTTAAGACACCTAGGGCCCCTTAAGACACCTAGGACCCCTAGTAGGACCTTTTATGACTTAATGTTCCTTAATAACCCCTATTATGACATAAATCTCCTTAAGAACCCTTAGCAGGACCTGTTATAACATAATAAAACTATTATGACATAATAGGACTGATTATGTCATAAGACCCTTAGTAGGACCTATTATGACATAATACCCCTTAAGATGACCTATTACTACATAAGACCCCTTAAGAGTCCCTATTATGACATAAATCCCCTTAAGACCCCTTAGTAGGGCATACTATGACATAATAGGGTCTATTATGACATACTAAGATCTATTATGACATAAGACCACTTAAGATGACCTATTACAACATAAGACCCCTTTAGAGTCCCTATTATAACATAAGACCACTTAAGATGACTTATTACAACATAAGACCCCTAAAGAGTCCCTATTATAACATAAGAGGTCCCTTAAGACACCTTACGACAACTAGGGTCCCTCAAGACACTTAGGATCCCTTAGTAGGGCCTACTATGACATAATAGAGTCTATCATGACATAAGACCCCTTAGTAGGGCCTATTATGACATAGTACCACTTAAGATGACCTATTACAACATAAGACCCCTTAAAGAGTCCCTATTATGACATAAAATTGCTTTAGAACCCTTAGCAGGACCTATTTATGACTTAATAGAGCCTATAATGACATAAGACCCTTAATAGGACCTATTATGACATGATACAAGACCTATTATGATATAAGACCTATTGGGATAATGGAAAGGGTGTATACTGAGAGGGGAGGGGTGAATTAGTACCCTGAAAAACTTTTAATCAATTCTTTGTAACCACTATTCTGTATTAACCGACTGAGTAGATTGCATACACCAAACATATAGTATCATTGCTAAAATTTAAATGCATGTAAAATAAAAAATACACATACATGAAATTAAGTACTCATGACACTAGTATTTTGGTATCACAGAAAACCCCTATTAGAAGGTAAAAACTGCGGTGGGGATGAGACCCACAAAACTTCACTACTGCAGTAAATAAAGTTGCATGTTAAAGCTTACAAAGAATGACCACTTTTGATGATCTTACCCTATTAGGAGTAATAATCAGATCGATTAGATCTACCTTGTGAGAGGATTTAGCAACACAAAGTATGTGTGCACTCGGTTAAGAGATTTACAAAAAGATGGTTAAGTCTACTCTATTAAGAGATTTTGGAGGTCTCTTACAATTGTTAGAGAGTAACAAAAATTTGATATAAACATATACAATATCAATATTGCTGATACAGATCCATTAAGTTCATGCAAAACATATCACCTTAATGTGAATTATAATACCTTCTTCTCTATTCTGCTCAGTAGCCTTGCCTTAGTTTTGAAAATTAATTTTTGCAATGTCGTCTCTGTCCTTAAAACCCTTGTCTAATCTCTAATGTCTATAGTATGGTGGATAATTGATTATTTATTGATTAACATATGTTACAAAATTTGATATCTATACATTTATATATCAAACTCTATGACCTAATTAGGGCTTTATAATTACATCCCTACCCTAAGATCAACGGTGTACATAATTTACCTTGATCATCTAACATAGGAGACATAAACAATTAACATTGTATATCCATAATTAATGTTCTCCTTGATCATGTAAACCATTATATAGGTCGAAATTTTTTTTTTACATAGAATAATGTGCCAAAACAAACTTTTAGGTGGCCTTTGGTTTACTCTATTATTGTTGTCTCTCGGTGCTCGATGTTGTCTGCTACTTGATAAAGTTTATCAGCTCAGGTATCACTATACTCGTTTAACTCTAGGCGTGATCAGTGCTCTCGATTAACTCTACACTTTGGTGAATATACCAACTCTCCTATTGTGACTCTGTTACCATCTGTCCACTATGTCTTCTTGATAACTAATGACAACTTCAATTTTCTATTGGAGTAACATTCTCCCGCTTTGGCATTAGTATCAAAAACTTATTATTGTTCATAATATTATCCATAGTGACTCCCAATTTGTACATGATTAGTATATGTATATGAACTCCTCCTGATTATATTATCCCCCTGTACTATACTTATATACATATGTTTCCCCCTTTTTTGAAAATAATGACAAAAGGAATATAACTTACAGTTTGTGAAAAATATTAGGATGGGTGTTCTTGAGAGTTTCCAGTGGCTTCTCCCATTCCTCCTTTAAATTCTTGAGGGTTAATAGCTCTAAGTTTATCTGAGCATGCAAATCATATATGTTGTCTGTCACTGACAGGTTTGGGGTGGCAATCAGGCTCTTTTCCAATGTCACATGTTTTTGCATCATTACCAAAAGCGGTAGTAACGTTGCCTGTAGCTTGGTTACTTGTTCTCTGATTTTCGCTTCATCTTTCTTTAGGTCTAGTCTCAACCGCTGGTACTGAAGTACCTTGGTGTAATGTATTTGCAATGCATGTTTCTCGGTTGATAGACTATTTGCACTATCTTTTAGATCTTGATTGATCTTCTTTATCTTTACACTAATCTCAGTAGTGAAGTGATCTAATGTGCATAACTACTGTAGAATTGTAATAGATTCGGATATGATAGTTTCTATTCCATTCAAAAATTTAGATAGAGTTACCTTGTGTACTACCACTACCTAGTTGATCTTCTCTATGACCTTGTATTTTATCTTCTTCTCAGCTCTTTCTTCTAATTTTTTCTTGGCATCAATGTTAGGTTTGTGGTGCAGGAGCACACCTAGGCTAACCTCCATTGTTTTGATGTTTTGGCTTGTACCTAACATTGGCCAAGTCAGGGTAGTGTGAGTTTGTTTTAGACCATAGGAGGTCATAGCATTGTGGACTAGGTGAGTTAGTCTCTAGGACTAAGGTCACCAAAATAGTCATTGTTAGTAGTTTTGCTAAATTGTGTCTTAGAAACTTAAAGTTAGGATTTGAATTGTTAATGTGTTCAAAACACTTGAGAAATGTAAGAAAGATGACTTGAGGCCATAAATTATATTAGTTCATTGAGTTAGAGAGATTAGAGGTCCTACAAATGAGGAAAGTGGCATGAGAGCAAAGATGCCAAATGTTGCTCAAAAGTTGTCATGACAACATTTGCAATAATTGCAAATGTTGCATGACACTCGACAACATAGGATTCCATAAGAGATAGGAGGGGAAAATAAAAAAAATGGCATAGAAACATGGAGAATGGAATCTAATGGGAGACAAGGCTTGAATCTTGAGACCATTCATGCATTGTAACAAGTTTGTGAAAGGAAATACAGTCAGCAACTCTGATTTGTGAAGAACCTAAGAATTTCATTGTGACAATGCCATCTAATGGATTGAAAGATTTAAGTTAGTTATTGTTTTGTGTTCATAGGATATTTATAAGCATTTCTCATTTAGTAAGAAAGTTTATTTAAGGTTGTTTAAAGTCTTGTATAAATTGTTTTGTGTTTAGTGTGTTCACTGGTCCTGTCCTGACCAGTCAGTCATTTCATGGCTCCCTCATGAAAACTAACCATGGGATTTTCCTAAGGGTGGTTGTATATGATAGGGGAGTCATTAGTATATATATATATCTATTATTAGGTTTCATGAGAAGATGGATATCTATTTTTAATACTAAGCCCTAGGCGAGCTGACAGTGCCAGGTTAGAGGTTTAGGATAGAAGAATTGAAGATTTCTTGCAGGGTAAAGAAGTACTGCATGGAACAAGTATAGTTATAGATAGGGTATAGTCATATCATATCATACTATGAGGATTGAGTTCATACCAATCCATTAGACCAAGTTTTGGGTAAGATTCAAACTGTGATATAGTCAGTCCTAGAAATTAGGCCTATTAGCCCTATTGGTCCTAGATATTAGGAACCCTATGTATGGAGGGTTTAGGAGACTAAAAATTTCAAAATATCTTGTAAAATGATAAAGGGTATCTGAATGTGGGATTATTTTTTCAAGTTCTTTGTAAAAGTTTTGAAAGAAATAGGAAAAGGTCTATGGAAAAGCCTACAAGGATTTAGGCCTAATTAGGCTTCTTAGGATCTCAAACTTGATCTTGAATAAAAAGGGTTAAGAGATCCATCAAGATGGAGTCAAATGGGAACATATGTATGGTTTAAAAAATGCTTAGCATCCCTATAATGAATTTCATGAATGGAGAGAAGTTGGCACTTAGATCATTCTAAGTGTAGGAGAAGAAGTGAAATACCCAAAAGGGTGTTAGTCTTTGAAAGGTGAAGCACTAAGTGTGAGACTATTGGAGGAGAGTTGGATTAGGACTTTGTTAATCATATAAGAATAATAAGGACATAGGGGAGATTAGGATCCTTGAACAAGACAAAGAAGGTCTTCATAGAAAAGTGTGCAAGCAAGCCTAAGGAACACTTACACCATATTGGTATCAGAGCTTGATTAAAGATCAGGCTTGTGGTGGATGTTTCAGCCTACTGAATCAGTTGGAGAGAATACACCAGTGGGATTAGTAGAAGAAAAAACCATGGTGATTAATTCTGAGTTAGACAAAAAGGTAGAAGAAAAAGAAGAAGACATTGAGTTGCTAAGAGAAATATTGTCTCAAATGGAGCAACTCTTTGGTGAAGTCCAAGACAAAGATGATAGGATGAAAGATAAGATAGATCAAAAATAAGAAGAAGAAGAAAGGGAGAAGAGAGTGGATTTAGAAGAGGAAGCTCCAATCCCTAACCTTGTTATTTTTTAAGAACCCTTCTTAAAGGCATTGAAGGCTTTAAGTGGCAAAGCTTTGGAAGGTGTACCACTATTTGGTGGACAAATGGATCTAGATTTAGTTATGGATTGGATTGAAAATATAGAAAACCATTTTTAATGTGATGGTGTAAAAGAGGCCCAAAAAGTGAATGTGGCCAAGTCAAGGTTGAGAGGATCAGCGCTCACATGGTGGAAGTTTACGCAAACTGAAAGGGAGAAAGAAGGAAGGAGTCCTATAGTCACATGGAAGGGCATGGTGACCAAGATCAAGTAGACCTACTTGCCTGATGATTATGAGGTTCAAATGCATAGAAGAAGACATAACCTCAGACATAAATATTTGGATGTCTAAGCATACACCGAGGAGTTCCAAAATTTGTGCTTAAGATCACAAGTGGTGGAGGATGAAAGCATCAAGCTAGCTATATATTTGATTGGACTCAAGTGGTCTATTCAAGAAGACATGAGTCTTGTGAACTTCAAAACCATTCACCAATGTTATCAAATGGCCTTGAAAATAGAGGAGAAATGCAAAAGAAAACAAGAGAAAACCTCCAAAGGAAGAGGTAGAGGAAGGGATAGTAGAGGATCAAGAGGTGGTTATGGTGGAAGGAGTTCAAAATCAAGGACACAAGGAGAAGTAAAATACACTAAGAAGCAAGAGGGAAGTTCTAGTAGAGGTGGTAGAGGAAGGAACTCAAATTTTAGAGGAAGAAGTGGTGGACAAGGAAGAGGCAATTACTTTTCCAATATGAAATGTTATCATTGCAACCAAATGGGACACCCTGCCTATAGGTGTATAGAGAAGGGTAGTACTTATCAAGGAGGTAAAAAGAGAACTAATCTATTTCATGAAGAAACAAATGTAGCAAAGACACACTCTGAGGTACCATTAAATTTAGAAGAAGGTGAGAACCTCATGATGAGGAGAACATTGATCAAGGAGCCAATCAAGGAAGAGCCAAGCCAAAGAAGGTCCCTATTTAGAATCAAATTTAAGGTGATGGGAAAATTATGTAGAGTCATCATTGACTCAGGGTCTAATGACAACATTGTGTTAGAGGAAGTAGTCAGCAAGTTAAGCATGACAAGGATACCGCACACCCATCCTTACAAGGTCACATGGCTCAATAAGGGACACCATGTCTTAGTCAACAAGCAAGCTTGGGTGGAGTTCTCTATAGGGAGATATAAGTAAAAGGTTCTATGTGATGTGCTACCTATGGATGAATGTCACTTGATCCTAGGCAGACCATGGCAATTTGATCACCAAGCTATCCATGATGGAGTGAAGAACTCCTATACATTCAAGAAGGACAAAGTAACTTTCAAAATCCAATCACTATTAGAGGATATAGATGTGAAGACAACAGGTCCTAATGTGCTTATGGTGGGTGAAAAATAATTCATAGAAGCTATGGAAGAAGGAGAAGGAGTTGGCTATGCATTGATGCTAAGGCCAAGAGAGAAGAACAAAGGAAAAGGAGACAAGAAGCCAGAGCTACCTAAGGAGATACAAAACATGTTGCAAACTTATGAAGGTATAGTAAGTGATGGAAAACCATCAGCATTACCCCCTAGAAGAGCCATAATTCATAGGATAGACTTCATACCCAGAGATACCCTACCTAATAAAGCAGCCTACAAGATGACCCCTCAACAAAATGAGTAGATAGCTAGACAAATAGAAGAACTCCTTAACCAAGGCCTTATCAAGAAAAACATTAGCCCTTGTGCCCTACCCACTATCCTAGCACCTAAGAAAGGAGGAACATGGAGGATTTGTACTGATTCAAGAGCCATAAATAGGATAACCATTAGGTATAGGTTTCCCATTCTTAGGATTGAAGACCTAATGGATTGTCTAGGTGAAGCTAAGTACTTTAGTAAGATAGACTTGAAAAGTGGCTATCACCAAATAAGGATACATGAGGGAGATGATTGGAAGACAACCTTCAAAACCAATGAAGGTTTGTATGAATGGCTTGTCATGCCATTTGGACTATCTAATGCCCCCTCCACATTCATGAGGCTCATGAATGAAGTCCTCAAGGACTACATTGGTAAATTTTTAGTAGTATGTCTTGATGATATAGTGATTTATAGTAGGACAAGGGAGGAGCATCTTCAACACCTTGAGACTGTCTTCAAGAAGCTACATGAAGAGAAGTTGATGATCAACTTGGAGAAGTGTAAGTTCATCAAAATAGAGTTGGTATAGCTTGGGTTTGTTCTCTCTCATGGCAATCTGAAAATGGACAAGAGTAAAGTGGAAGCCATCATGAATTGGCCTACTCCAAGTACAACCAAAGAGGTAAGAAGTTTTCATGGCCTTGCCTAGTATTATAGGAATTTTATAAGGAAGTTTAGTGCCATTTGTGCTCCTATGTTGGACACAATCAAAGGAGGAATGAAGACTAAGTTCATATGGAATGAACAAGCTACTAACAACTTTGAGTTGTTAAAAGAAAAGATTGCTACCCAACTTGTCTTAGTCTTGCCAAGCTTTGAGAAGCTTTTCACTATTGAGTGTGATGCAAGCAATGTGGCTATTGGAGCTATCGTAAGCCAAGAGGGTAGACCAGTGGCTTTTCATTTATAAAAGTTGAGTGAAGCCAAGAAGAAGTACTCTTCTTATGACCTTGAAATGTATGCACTAGTTCAGGCTTTAAGAAAGTGGAGACACTATTTTTTCCCTAAGGAGTTCATTGTCTATTCAGATAATCAAGCCTTAAGTTTCTTGAACTCTCAAGAAAATTTGAGTCACAAGCACATGAAATGGGTTGAATACTTGCAAGCATACACCTTTAATATCAAACAAAAGAAAGGAGTACTCAACAAGGTGGTAGATGCCTTGAGTAGGAGAACTCTCACCATTCAAGAGATCCAATTGAAGAGCATGGGAATAGATCATTTCAAGGATCTATATGCTAATGATGAAGACTTTGTAGAAATTTATAAGACATGCTATAGTATTTTTTCAGTAGTTATTTTGTTTGGTAGTTATTTTTCTTTTGTATTTTATAAATTAGTTTGTTTTATACAATTTACTAACTAGTTTTGACAGTTTACTCTGCATGTGGTAGCAACTGATCCCACATCACTCCATACTCCTTTGTCAAGCATCTAAGGAGATTACCTAGCACTCTATTAATAACTTCATTCTGACCATCAGTTTGGGGATGGTAGGCTGATCCAAATGATAGGTTAGTTCCTAACCTTGTCCACAAGGTCTTCCAAAAATGACCCATAAATTTTACATCTCTATCAGATACTATGCTTAGGGGAAAGCCATGAATCCGTACTACTTCTTTAAAGAACAAATGTGCAATATGAGTGGCATCATGAGTGGTTTTTCAAGAAATGAAGTGGCTCATCTTGCTAAACCTATCTATAACCACAAATATACTGTCTAAACCGGTCTTGGTTCTAGGCAACCCAACCAAAAAATCCACACTAATACATTCCCAAGGCCTATTAGGAATGGGTAGAGGTTGATACAAACCTACATTAGATGAGGTACCTTTAGCATTTTGACAAACTAAGCATTCCTCTACATACTTCCTGATGTCCTTCTACATCTTAGGCCAATAATAGAACCTTTGCACTAGTTCTAGTGTTTTGTTTAGGCCAAAATTCCCACTTAACCTCCCATTGTGCTTCTCTTGGATAAAATTCTCCCTCATAGATCCCTTAGGAATACATAACTGTCCTCCTCTAAAAAAGAGATCATTCTGAATAGTATAGTCTACAAATTGACTATGGAAATGGTTTTTGAAGTCTTTACATACCTTGTATGCTTTCGAGAAGTCCTCATCTCCTTCATAAATCTCCTTGAAACTCTCTAAGCCTATACTTTGTAACTCTACCTCTTGGACTGTCAAGAGTCTCCTACTCAAAGCATCAGCCACCTTATTCAACTATCCTTTCTTATGTTTAATAGTGAAGTTATAGTCCTGCAAATATTCCATCCATTTGAGATGTCTATTGCTCAACTTCTCCTAAGAATTGATAAAGCTCAAAGCTTTGTTATTAGTATAAACCACAAACTCTTTTGGTAAAAAATAGTGCCTCCACTTTCTCAAGGATTACACCAATGCATATAACTCTAGGTCATAAGAATAATATCTCTTCTTAGCCTCATTCAAATTTTCACTATAAAATGCCACTGGCCTATTCTCTTGATTCAATACTGCCCCAACAACTATGCCACTTGCATCACATTCAAGGGTGAATAAATTATCAAAGTTTGGCAAAACCAAAATAGGTTGTGTAGCTACTCTCTTTTTCAACTACTCAAAAATTTTACCAGCCTCTGGAGTCCATCTAAATTTAGTTTTCACTCCACCTTTAATTGTATCTAAGACTGGTGCACATATCTCACTAAAACCTCTAATGAACTTCCTATAAAATTGGGCAAGTCCATGAAAACTCCTTACCTTTAGTGTTGCATGTAGGGGTAGGCCAAATTAGTATTGCTTCAACTTTGCTAGGATCCATCTTCAAGGTTCCTTGAGACACCACAAAACCAAGATAGATCAGCTCTTGCTTCATAAATTCACATTTTTCTAAATTAATGGACAACTTCTCCTCATGAAGTTTCTTCATCACAATCTACAAATGTTGGAGGTGTTCCTCCTTGGTCTTACTAAAAATTAGGATATCATCTAGGTACACAACTACAAATCTACCTATGTAGTCCTTCAACACCTCATTCATCAACCTCATAAAGGTTCTTGGAGCATTGCTAAGCCCAAAGGGCATGACCAACCATTCATAGAGCCCTTCTATGGTCTTGAATGTAGCTTTCCATTCATCTCCCTCCTTAATTTGGATTTGATGGTACCCACTCTTCAAATCCAACTTGGTGTAATACCTTGCTCCTCCCAAACAATACATAAGATCTTTAATCCTAGGAATGGGAAATCTCTACCTTATAGTGATCCTATTAATTTCCCTTGAATCTGTACAAAGCCTCCACTTACCACCTTTCTTGGATGCTAGAACTACTGGCACTACGCATGGGATAATACTTTGTCTGATTAGACCTTGGTCCAAAAGTTCTTGGACTTGACTAGCTATCTCCTTGTTTTGATCAGGAGTCACCTTGTATGCAACTTTATTTGATAGAGATGCTCTTGGTACAAAGTTAATCTGATGACTTATGGCTCTAGGAGGTGGAAAAATTGCAAGTGACCCATCACTAACTCTGTCCTTAAACTCCTTAAATAACTCCTGCACCTCCTTTGGTAATGGTGCTTGTTCACCCTTCTCTTCACTAGGCTTAATCATGATAGCATAGTGTGTTCCTTCACCATTCTTTACTTTCTGCATGTATTCTTTACCTCCTTGTAATAAGACATTAGGTCCTATTGATGTAGACCCCCCATCATCCATTAGTGATTGAATTTTGTAAGTGAACCCATCTTTCTTGAAAGTATAAGAGTTCTTCTCTCCATCGTGAACTATCTTCGTATCAAATTGCCATGGCCTACCTAAGAGTAGGTGGCATGCATCCATTGGGAGTATATCACACAAGATTCTGTCCACATATTTACCTATTGAAACATCAACCCATGCTTTCTCATTTACAAGAACATGTTGTCCCTTATTTAACCATGTGATTCTATAAGGGTTTGTATGAGGTATCTTGGTTAATCCTAGTTTGCTGACTACCTCCTCAAAGATGATGTTATCAGTAGACCCTGAGTCTGTGATCATCTTGCAAACTTTGCCAAGTATTTTGTACTTCACTCTGAAAAGTGCCCTCCTTTGTTTAGCTTCTTCTTTGACAAGCTCTTTAATGAGTATCCTCCTAATCATTAGATTCTCCCCACTCTCTGAATCAAGATTAATTTTAGGATCCTTAACACTGTTAGTCTCTTCTTGGGAAATTTAGTTTACCATCTTCTCACCATGTGAACTAGAAGCCTTCTCAGGGCATCTATAGGCTGGATGGCCTAGTTGATTACAATGAAAACATTTCATATTTTCAAAGTGTGAAGCTCTACCTGAACCTCAAAATCTTCCTCTTCCTCCACCTTGGAAACCTCTGCCTCTATTCATACTTCCTCTTCCACTAGTTTCATTGACTATCTTATTCAATTTGGATTCTCCTTGAGATATATACTCACTTCCTCTTCCTGCAAAGATACCTCTATGCCCTCTATTTTCTTTTCCTCAGCCTCTTCCCCTTGAGGTCTGATCATGTTTTCTTTTTCTTTTCTCTTCTATCTTCAAAGCCATTTGATAGCATTGTCTCACACTTGTTAGGGTAGTAAGACTCATCTCTTCTTGGATAGACCATTTGAGTCCATTCTAAAATCTAGCCAATTTGATAGACTCATCCTCCACTATCTTTGACCTTAAGCATAAATTTTGGAACTCCTCAGTGTATGCTTGAACATCTAGGTCATTTTGTCTAAGGTTTTTTCTCCTTCTATGCATTTGCAACTCATAATCATCAGGTAAATAAGTCTGTTTCATCTTAGCTAGCATGCCCTTCCATGTAACAATAGGGTTCTTTCCCTCTTTCTCTCTCTCAGTCTAAACATATTTCCACCAGGTAAGTGCTGGTCCCCTCAACCTAGACTTAGCCACCTTTAACTTTTGAGCATCTATTATGCCATCACATTCGAAGTGATTCTCAAGACTGTCTATCCAATCCATGACTAGATCAACATCCATTTGTCCACTAAAAAGTGGTAAACTCTCCAAGGCTTTGCCACTTAGGGCCTTGAGTGCCTTAAAGAAGGTTTCTTCTGGTAAGATAGGGTCAGGAGTAGGTGCTTCTTCCTCTATGTCCAACTCCTCCTTGGCTTCTTTCTCTTCTTTTTGGTCTATCTTGTCCTTCACTTTATCTTCCTTTTCTTGGACTTCACCCAAGAGCTTCTCTAATTGAGCCATTCTCTCCCTTAGCAGTTGATTATCCTCTTCTTTCTCTTCAACCTTCTTGGCCAATTCAGCATTGGTCACCATCTTGTTAGATGCACTTGACTCTTCACTTGATTCTTTGGTCTGCAACATTCACTAGCTACAACACTTCTTATCCCAAATCTTGAACCTATGCTCTGATACCACTCTGATAGAGAGACTCCTAGCTACCTCCTAATTTTTCTTGAACTCAACTTAGGTCACTCCTAGGACCTCTTAGGTTTTCCTCAATCCACCCTCTAACACTTGGAAAGAACCTATTCCTTCCCTTTACCAAGAATCTTCCTATCTTGTCAGGTTCCTAATCTTTGCTCTTTGCCAAAACTCTCCTCACCTATGCTTCCCAAGCCCTAACCATTGGTTTGTATTGTAGGAGGGATAGGGATTCATTCAACTCCATTCTTGACTCCAAAAATGGGTCTTAACTTTCCAATTTTATCCATTTCTCCATCGCTCACTAGTTTCCTATCTTTTAGGCCTTGTAGACTTTTTCACCAATTAGGCCTCCTACAATCTAGGAATCTGCAATTTCAGGTGAAACTTCTCAAAGAACCCCAAAATGTGTTTTGGCAGTTCACATACATGATGCAAGACCTCCAATATTTTCTTGGTTTTAGATCCCAACTCTGTCCATACACCCTGTTTCAGAAATAGGGTTCTTTTCTTGGTTTTAGACTAGTCTATGGTCTTTGGCTTCAAAACTTGGAAACAAGGTTTCTTGGGAACTCCTCCTTGTTCTTGAGTACCTACAAAACACAAACCAACACATCCATGGACTTCTTGGCTCATGAACACATCCCTCCTACATTTACTACACTCTTTTAGACAGTCTTCTTAGCTGGGCTTCATCCACAACTCGCCTAGGGTAAGACTATAAAAAGTACTGCACTCACTTTCAGAGCTCCACCTTGAGGATTTGATGCTCAATGGACCTAGTCTCCATCCCCAAGAGGCCATACAAAACCTACAGTGGGAAGTGGAGTTAGGTCCACATCTTTGCAACATTGTCAAAACTAGACAGTAAAATGTACAAAACAAACTAATTTACAAAATGCAAAAGAAAAGTAACTACCAAACAAAGTAACTACTGAAACAACACTATAACATGCCCAACAATGGATTCCATGAGTTACAGTACTAATTTCAATCCATATAAGCCAAAATTCACACTATTTTCATTAAAACTCACTATTTTCTCAGTATTCAGTCTGTACATAATGACCTTTGAACCCACAAATTAGGGTTTTCTTAGCATATATAGTCTATCTCATGTGTCTAACCCCTTGGATAAACTTAATATACTTTAAACACTGAAATACTTAAGACAACCAAATGTTGTTAGCAACTTTTGAAAATTTGCAAATGTTGCATAGCAACATTTTTACATCTTTTCACTTTTTGAGTGATTTAACTCCAATCTAACCTAGCTAACCTAAGTTAGACCTCCTAGGGTATCCAAGGACCCTAAGAACATCCATTACATCACCCTACCACTTGATGACATCATCAAGTATAGTGCAATAAAAGAACAAGACTAAAAGCCTTTAGCCTAAGAAAAAATGAGCACTAACAAGATCTACTCACACCACACTTGGTCCACATGACCTTATATAGTTACAATGCCCTACAAGAGGGTCTTTCACACTTTGTCACACCAAAAATGAGATAACCAATTGGCTTCTCAGGGGTGCTCTTGCACCACACTAAATTTATGAGTCATTTTTGGAATACTCTTTGGCAAAGGTTAGGCTCTAATTTATCCTTTGGGTCTGCATACCATCCCCAAACTGATGGTTAGACCAAAGTGGTGAATAGGAGTCTTGGAAATCTATTAAGATGCTTGACCAAGGAATATGGATAGCAATGGGATCAATTGATTGGGCATGCTGAGTATGCTTACAATGACACCATCAACCGGTCAACAGGGAAGATCCCCTTTAAGATAGTATATGGATTACATCCTAGAGGAGTCTATGAGTTGAGAGAATTGAAGGATGGAGTGAAGGAAAGTGGATATGCAGATGATTTTGCTTATGCAATGCTGGAGATACATGATACAGTGAAGAAGACTTTGACAGAGAACACCTTGAAACATAAAACTAAGGTTGATGAGAGTAGAAGAGAAGTTCAGTTCAATGTGGGAGACTTGGTAATGGTACATCTAAAAAATTCCAAAATTCAAAAGGGAGTCCCTCACAAGTTTCAGATGAGAAGGATAGGTCCTCGTCCTATCTTAGCAAAGTATGGTCATAATGATTTTAGAGTGGAGATGCCAGAAGATAGTGGATTGTCCCCTATCTTTAACATTGCAGACTTGGTCCATTACAAAGGACCAACACCACACATGGATCAAAGCCTCAATGAAGTGATCAGAGATGTGGAAGACCTCAAACTACCTCCTACTACAGTCAAGCAAGCTGATAGTACACTGGACACTAGGGTCTACAAGAAGACTAGAACCAAAGAGTACAAAGAACACTTGATCAAGAGACATGATCAAATGGATGCTGATGCAGTATGGGCTAAAGAATCAGAGTTTAAGAAGATGGGCATTGATCCTACACTAGTCAATCCAAGGGTGGATTGATCCTTTTGTTTTGGGGAGGATGGTGCAGGAGCACACCTAGGTTAACCTCCATTGTTTTGATGTTTTGTCTTGTACCTGACATTGGCCAAGTCAGGGTAGTGTGAGTTTGTTTTAGACATTAGGAGGTCATAGCATTGTGGACTAGGTGAGTTAGTCACTAGGACTAAGGTCACCAAAATAGTCATTGTTAGTAGTTTTGCTAAATTGTGTGTTAGAAGCTTAAAGTTAGGCTTTGAGTTGTTAATGTGTTCAAAATACTTGAGAAATGTAAGAAAGATGCCTTGAGGACATAAATTATGTTAGTTCATTGAGTTAGAGAGGTTAGAGGTCCTATAAATGAGGAAAGTGTCATGAGAGAAAAGATGCCAAATGTTGCTCAAAAGTTGTCATGACAACGTTTGCAATAATTGCAAATGTTGCATGACACTCAGCAACATAGGATTCCCTAAGAGATAGGAGGGGAAAATTAACCAAAAGGCCTAGAAACATGGAGAATGGCATATAATGAGAGATAAGGCTCAACTCTCGAGACCATCCATGTATTGTAACAAGTTTGTGAAAAGAAATATAGTCTGCAACTCTGATTTGTAAAGAACCCGAGCATTTCATTGTGACAATGCCATCTAATGGATTGAAAGCTTTACATTAGTGATTTTTTTGTCTTCATAGGATAGTTCTAAGCATTTCTCATTCAGTAAGAAAGTTTATTTAAGGTTGTTTAAAGTCTTGTATACATTGTTTTGTGTTTAGTGTATTCATTGGTCTTGTCCTGACCAGTCAGTTGTTTCATGGCTCCCCCATGTAAACTAACCATGGGATTTTATTAAGGGTGGTTGGATATGATAGGGGAGTCATTATTCTATATATATCTAGGATTAGGAGTTGTGAGTAGATGGATATTTATTTTTACTACTAAGTCCTAGGCGAGCTGACAGTGCCCGGTTAGAGGTTTAGGATAGAAGAATTGAAGATTTATTGCAAGGTAAAGAAGAAAAATACAGAAAAAGTATAGTTCCAGATAGGGTATAGTCATATCCTTACATACTATGAGGATTGAGTTCATACCAATCAATTAGACCAAGTTTTGGGTGAGATTCAAACTGTGATACAGTCAGTTCTAGAAATTAGGCCTATTAGCCCTATTGGTCCTAGATATTAGGAACCCTATGTATGGAGGGTTTAGGAGACTAAAAATTTCAAAATCTCTTGTAAAATGATAAATGGTATCTGAATGTGGGATTATTTTTTCAAGTTCTTTGGGAAAGTTTTTGAAAGAAATAGGAAAAGGTCTCTGGAAAAGGCTACAATGAATTAGGCCTAATTAGGATTCTTAGGATCTCAAACTTGATATCGACTAAAAAGGGTTAAGAGATCCATCAAGATGGAGTCAAATGGGAACATATGTATGGTTTCCAACATGCTTATCATCCCTACAATGAATTTCATGAATGCAGAGAAGTTGAAACTTAGGTAGGAGAAGAAATGAAATACCCAAAAGGGTGTTAGTCTTTTAAATGTGAATCACAAAGTGTGAGACTCTTAGAGGAGAGTTGGGTTAGGAATTAGTTAATAATCTAAGCCTAATAAGGACCTAGGGGATATTAGGATCCTTGAAGAAGACAAAGAAGGTATTCTTAGCAAAGTGTGCAAGCAAGCCTAAGGAACACTTACACCAGTTTGTTAATGGCCTCAGTGAGTAGTGCAAGTTGATCAATGATGGGGGTGGACTCATTGATATCTAAGTCAGGGAAAAATTGCTGAAGAATCTCCTTGGTGGATTCTAAGACTTGTGCATTCTTATGTTATTGCTATCATTTATCTTGTGTTAATTTCCTAGTGCATAATTCACCATATTTCTTAAATGTTTCTGGATCAAGTGTCCTTGGCTCCCATGCTGGAATCTTTATGATTTCATCTAAAGTAACGATTTTGTTTTTTCCTTTCTTCTTATTCTTTTTCTTTCCTTGGAAACTAGATGCAGGAGATATAGTTAATGCTAATTGAGCCTTTTGCCCAGATTCAGGCTTTGCTTGCTCGATACTCGGTGTGATGACTTGGTGAGGTGCTTTGGTAACTAACTTGGTATATGTAGTAGAAGTATCTACTATATTATCTGTGTTGTCTTTATTTCCTTCACCTTTTGTTTTTGCATCAGTGGTATCTTTTGGTACATCACCTTGGGTAGTTCCACCACTCTGCTTGGTCTGTGTACCTTGCTGATCACCCTTGTCTTCATTTGTATCCATAACCTTCTCGGGTGTCTTCTTCTATGGTTCACTATCTATTTCAATGGCTTGTACTAAAATAGGTAACTAGCTTGGTACATTTACTCAAGCGACCTCTATTGTGTCTTGTTCATTCAGGGTCTCAGTTGCTCTGACTATCTCATCTTCCTTAGCTTTATCATCAGGATCATCTTCAGTTATGTCATTTATGGTGATCTTTGGGTGACTCATATTAGTCAATAGTTGAGGAATTTCATCCAATATATTGCTAACATCTGCATCATCAACATCTATTGGTTCTGTGCTTGGTCAATCTTCCTAGGTGTCGACTTTGGATGCAATGTTTATCTCTTCCTCTTTATCTTGGATTTCCTTTAGTGGGTTCAACATTTTATTCCATATCCATGTTCTCTTAATATCTACTTCCTTCATATTTCCTTGTAGAATTTTTAGTGCTCGTGCCTTCTTAGTAAATTTCTTGGCATATTGCTACATGATATCATTTATTTGTTCTATAGTGCAGTCAACTTTAATAAGACTGAGAGATACCTCTCTCATCTATTTCTTAGTTTGAAGTGCATTGGACCATCTAGCTTTAATATCTTATCATATAACTCAGAAGGAAGGTAAGAAGAAAATTCAACTAGAACTTGTTTGAAGTTGACCATCATACCTATGATTTCTTCTTCAAGTTTATCCTTGTTCTCGGTAATCAGATCAGAATATGCATGTCCTAATCATCCGATTGTTATGATTGCCTCTTCAGTCTCATCAATAGTTTGAAGTGTCTTATTCTTTACAACCTTGAATTGATCTGGATTTTCATCATTCTTATCCTTTTTATCTTTGTTCCTTGCATATATTTTCCTTTGTCTCGACACTGGATTCTCGGTAGTACCCTTCTTTTTTCTTGTTTGGTGTGTGAACTTTGATGAGGGCCTTGTAAGTTTTTCTACACCTTTCTTCAAAGGTGGTGAATCCATAGTCATCGATTTTGATCTGGTCTGTGATGGAGACTTAGTCTTTATTTTTTTTCCCCTTTTGGCCTTAGGTGCCTTGTCTTGTTCTTCAGGTGATTTGGTGGCATCAACATCACATTTAGGTTCATCATCTTGACCGACTGAGGTATGATCCCCGATTGCATCAAAAGAATTGTCTAATTCTTCATCTGTGATAGAAAAATTTCTCTTCAATGTCTTCAAAATCTTTTTCTTTTTCCTACTCATCTTTTTTACTTGTATACCTATAGATATCCGGGTCTAGGCTTCATCAAATGTGCCAAAAATCATGGAATATTTGTCAACATGCTCATTCAACTAATTTTTAATGGCCTCAAATGCATTATTAATATCTAATTCATATTCTAACAGAGGTATCCATCTTGTCCTCAGTTGTACTTCCTTGATTAGAGTAGTGTTGATGTCTACTACAAAACATATATCATCTTTGTACTTATCTACCTATTGTAGTGGAATTTTTGAGTCCTATTTTCCATCCTAGCCTTAAACTTAGCAAAATAGTCATTCATGACTGGTTCAAAATTTGTTCCAAGTCTTGTAATCATATCACTAATTTTCATTGTAATTGGTTGGTTGGACTTCCATTTAATTGTACCGATGGATGGAAATAAATTTTGTAGGTAGAAGAATGTGCATAGTAGTAGGGAACCAAACTTACATGTAGTTGACCATGCTGATCTGATGGTCTTCATGTTTTCTTCAAATTGCCTCTGTAACAGCTCGGCAAGGTGATATTGTACTCCTTTCTTAACAATATTATAGGCTATGTCAACAACTCCGCAAGAAATACTGTTTATTCTACTGGATTGGAATTTCTTATAGCCAATGACATATGCATCGAACCTCATTTTAGGATCACCAATGTAATTGATCTTCAGACCTCTACCATCCCATTTGGCTCCTGTTAAATTTTCTATTTTGGTTATTGGTGGGTGCCTTAGGGCTTTGGATTTATCACATATGGGATACCCTATCATGACACGAATACCATCCTTTGTTATCTTTTTGGGCTCATCCAGCCAGATCTTTCCTTCATGTACTCTACTCAGAACAATGCAGATCCACTTGGTCTTAAATACATTTTGGAAATTTAGGGCATTGGTTAACCCTTTAACCTCTAGATGTTTATGATATTCTTTCAACTTTCCATCTATGCATAGTGACTGATAAATTGACATGATTTCAAAATTTCTAATTTTACCTAATTTTCAATGAATGTAGGCACACATGTCTTGGAATAACAAAAACCTAGGTGGGATTGATGAAAATGCACCTTTGTCATCTAGTTGGGCTGCAACCTATGGATGGATATTATAATGCAGCTCTATGCAAGTGGAGTTCTTTACCAAAATAATCTTTTTATCCTTCTCCATCTTTTCTTTCATGGTTCAAGATGTCGATCCCATGATTTATGGTTTAGGGCTTGTGTGAAAGTGTTTGAATGCCTCGAGTAAAGTAGAATGCGCAGTGACTAACCTTGGTATGCTTGAAGTGTGCTTGAATCTTTGTAGAATGCTAGAAAATGCTCTGCTGCAAATTTTCTCTATTTTCTATGTTCTGCTATGTGGTCATGGTGTGAAAAAATGAATTCACATTGATCAAATTTATAGAAAATGACTTAGAGCAGTGCAATAAATGCTTTCCACCAACTGGTCGGTGAACAAACATTATGCTCAGTTAACACTAACAATGTCTCATCTTGGTGAGTATACTATATACTCGGTTACCATAGCAACTCAGTTGTCTCTTCACATTTTCACCGAATGACATTTCTAACTTGGTACAAATTAACTGACTCAACATGATCAAAAGTAATCAAAGTATAATACCATAGTGCATCTCAATTCATACTAATTTGGCATATGTGCAATGAATATAGGAACTGATGTAAGATATAGCTTTGCAAAACATATTTCCTTACCTGCTTATATTTCTTAGTTGGAGATGGTGGAGCCACCTAATCCATTGGATGAAGGGTCACTGAATGTTGTGCTTGGTCCTCCATTATCATTTGATTCTCTTCTCCACATTTGATTTCTGATCTGCACAATTTCATCAATTGTATCTCCATTACCATAAGTATTTATTCAGTTTGCACAATCTCTTCTTAAGTGACCAACTTTGTGACAGTGAGAACATGTCATTTAGAGTTTGACCAATTGCTAGACTTGGTTCACCATTTTATCATACAATTTTCTGCTATATGCCGATATTTACTGTATGCTATAAAAATACTCCAAGTGTTATAATCCCATGCATAAGCATTACCTTTTCTTCTCAGTTGATTTACCTTTTCTTGTCCTTTAGGCTTCCAGATTTGCTTTGTGTTCTTTCTGCATGCTTGTGATGTATGACCATGCATGTTGCAATTTTTGCAGTATTTATCCATGTATGGTTTCTTTTGTGGTTTTTTCAACTTGGATCTACACTCATGTGCTTGATTTCCATGCTTATTATAGCTACAGCAAATACCATTAAATTTAGGAGCGTTTCTAGGAATACCTTTTGCTTTTCTTCTGAAAACATTTGATGTGTGGCCTGGTTTTCCACAGTGATGGAAAGAGGGCTGCTTGGGCTTTGGGCTTGACTATATATTCCTTTTTTTAGCTTGATGTGATGATTCTCCTTTCTTGGTATACCCTAATCTGATATTGTTGTTCAGTCTTCTTTGATAGTTCAGAAATTCATCCATTCTCTTAGTGATTTCTTCAAATCTCTTAATCACTTCATTACGTTGTTGTAAAATATTTAATTCATTTCTCAGTTTTTCATTTTCTTCTTTAAATACACCAATATCTTCTATTCTTCTTGCAAGTTTAGTATTCACTTGGTTTTCTTCATGATTCATAGCATCCACTTGATTGGTGATCTCAAACTAATGTTTAGTAAGTCTCAATATGTCAGTTTCTTTCTCTTGTTACTTTTCAGTCATTTGTCTTTTGTCATCAACAACCATGTTTCTATCTTGTTCAAATTTCTTTGCATCATTCAAGACTTCAACCATTCTAATCATTTGTGTATCTTGTCCGATCTGTAGTGCTTTCACTTGTTTAGTAAGTTGTTGATTGCTCTCAGATAGCTTTGATATGATTCCTTTAGATGCATCATATATGCTACCAGATTTAGATCTAGATGTGTCAAATGGGTCATGAATCTCTTCTTCATGATAATCAATCTCATGACATCAAAGTTCCATGTCCTTTCTCTTAATCAACATCTCCCCGATTTTCTCTTTGGCTTCCTTGTAATGTTCGACATAGATCTGTATCTGTAACTTCTGATTCTCAATAGGTTTATCAAGTGTATACCTTTCTATTGTAAGATCTTTTCTCTTCAGTGATTAAACCTTCAAAACAAAAGGAAAGCTTTGATACCAATTTTTGGGATAATGGAAAGGGTGTTTACTAAGAGAGGAGGGGTGAATCAGTACCCTTAAATTTTTTTAATCAATTCTTTGTAACAACTGTTCTGTATTAACCGACTAAGTAGATTGCATATACCAAACATATAGTATCACTACTGAAATGTAAATGCATGTAAAATAAACAATACACATACATGAAATTAAGTACTCATGACACTAGTATTTTGGTATCGCAGAAAACCCTTGTTAGAAGGTAAAAAATACAGTGGGGATGAGACCCACAAAACTTCACTATTGCAGTAAATAAATTAGCTTGTTAAAGCTTACAAAGAATGATTATTTCTTATGATCTTACCCTGTTATGAGTAACAATGAGATCAATTAGATCTACCTTATGAGAGGATTTAGCAACACAATGTATGTGTGAACTCGATTATGAGATTTACAATAAGATGGTTAAGTATACTCTGTTAAGCAAGTTTGGAGGTCTATTACAATTGCTAGAGAGTAACAAAAATTTGATCTGAAAATATACAATCTCAATACTACTGATATAGATCCATTAAGTGCATACAAAACATATCACCTTAATGTGAATGATAATACCCTCTACCCTATTCTTCTTGGTAGCCTTGCCTTAGATCTAAAAATTGATTTTTGTAATGTAGTCTCTATCCTTAAAACCCTTGTCTGATCTCTGATGTCTATAGTATGGAAGCTACTTGATCATTGCTTGATCAAGATATATTACAAAATTTGACATCTATACATTTATATATCAAACACCTAATTAGGGCTTTATAATTACATCCCTACTCTAAGATCAACGCTGTACATAATTTAACTTGATCATCTAACATAGGAGACATAAACAATTAATGTTGTATATCCATAATTAATGTTCTCCTCGATCGTGTAAACCATTATCTAGGTCAGAAAAAAAGTTGTTATGTAGAATAATGTGCCAAAACAAACTTTTAGGTGGCCTCTAGTTTCCTCGGTTATTTCCATCTCTTGGTGCTTGGTGTTGTTTCTGCTACTCGGTAAAGTCTGTCATCTCAGGTATCACTGTATTCGGTTAACTTTGGGCATGATCAACACTCTCGGTTAACTCTACATTTCTGTGAATATACCAATTGTCTTGTTGTGACTCTGTTACCAACTGTCCATTATATTTTCTTGATAACTAATGACAACTTCAATGCACAATTGGAGTAACACAGACCCCTTGAGATGAGCTATTAGAATACAAGACCCCTCAGTAGGACCTATTATGACATAAGACCCCTTAAGATGACCTTTTATTCAACATAAGACCCCTTACTATGACCTGTTATGACATTATACTAGGCTTAGTAGGACTTATATATTATGACATTATAACCCTTAAGAGGACCTATTATTCAACATAATTCCCCTTAATGCGGTCTCTAGCTAGATGTTTAAATGAACTATATAGATGTACATCTAGTTAGATGTTTAAATTTATTTATGATATGTTTAAATGTTATGTATAATTAGATCTTTTTTAAAAAAAACTTTATTACATATTTCTTGAGTAAAATATGCTCTCTCTCTCTTTCATTCTTATATCCATCATTTAAAATTATACGTGTATAATTTTATATTTTAATATTAGTTTCCATTTTACATGCACTTGTAATGTACTTGTACTTAATTTTTAACATTTAACACATGTTACCCCTAGATGGCCATGCATGATAGAGATGATGTGCCTCAGGATATACTAGGTGAGGATGTACCTCAAGGTGATGCACCTGAGGGTTAGACACCTATTGTTGGTGCACACCTTGTTCTACTTTGAATTCTGTATATTATGACCATATTTCAGACTTCTCACATAGAGATGGACTAACTATGAGAGTCCATCAATAGATCTAAGGAGGATTTTTACAGAGATATCTGTACTACCATACTAAGAAGTCTTGAGGATTTTACTATGAGGTTGAGATCTCATTCTTCATTTACACCACAAGTTATTGAGAATAATTTTTGAGAGTTGAGAGATGAGGTCTCAGGCGATGTATCCTTCGAGACAGTCCAGAGCTATGTCCCTAAGGATATCATCAAATGAGAGGTCTTCCCACATTATGATGGGAAGGACAAGGTGATGGGTTATCAGGTTACACGATGCACCATTTCTCAGATAGCTTGCATGATATACCCCTGATTCCTTGCAACACATGGTTTTTATCCTAATAACAACTATATTTCATTATATTTTTCCCAACAGTTGTACGCTAAGATCCGTTTGGATCTCAGTGTCAACTATCTAGACCTTCCTGGATATTTTGGTTAGGGGCATAGAATAGTTACTAATCGCAATCAGTATCATAGGGATGATTGAGTTGTACCTTCTCACAAATAGTTTGTTGGGTAGAGGACTCTGACAGTGGCACCAACAATGGCTTCTACTACCGATAGAGTTATCACTATTTCCTAGAGGGAAGTAGTGGACAAGATAGGACAGATTGCTTCTTCAACAACCACCATTACTTCTGACATACTTGACAATTATATTTTGACTAGACCAAGCCAACTAAGATCATCTTCTAAGGAATCATCTAGTACTTTTAGCTTGAGAGATGAGGCATATAGAGATGTAGGTCTTCCTACGCCAAATGAGATATAGGCACTTTTTGGACAACAAAGTCACTTGGATTTTGCACTTTATTTTTTGGAGGATCTGCTACACTCATATTCCTATATTGTAGACTTGTAGAGGATATCAATACAATTTTTTAGAGATGTCATCAGAGTTGCACATGGCCTTGTAGTTCCATTGATATAGGACATGCCATCAAGTCATACACATCATAGTTCACAACACCCCTCATAGCACTCTGCACCCACAGATCACTCCGCAGCTATAGAGGAAGGGATATGAGTTGGAGATGTGTGCATCCCAGTTGAGGGCCTAGAGGTATTTGAGGAGAAGCTATGAGGGTTGAGTCAGATTGACATTGGCACTAATATATGATCCTATATAGATATGCTATTGTATCTAGGTTCTGACTATACACTACTCCCCTCTTAGTTACACACCCCCTACACTCCTCATTACTAGAGAGGTTTGGGACCACAGATGGTGTGGGTGATGCATCTTCTATCAAAGATGCGTCTGGTGCATGCTGATGATCCTCCTACTCCTGAGAACCAAGTATTTAATTTGATTTCTTTTTAACATCAATGTACACTTAATTAATTTTTTATTTATAGTGAACAATTAATTGTAGTCATGTGTACTGATGTTCGTAGATGTATAATATTTTGTAGGCACAATTAGCAGAGCATACTACCTCCAGTATGGGCTCAGAGCATGTTCACAGTAGAGATTTAGTGGATGTGACACCTACTAGTAGTCAGGTAAGTTTTAAATATACTTTTAAATGTGTGTGTCTATGTAAGTGTATTTTTATATTTTAAATACTTTACATAATTATATATGTGTATATAACCAATTGTTGTATTAAATTTGTAGGGGTCAATTTCTACTTCATAGCTAGAGGATTTTCATGACACTCAGTGAGAGGGTCACTCTGTTCATATGCGTCTGGATGACTCCTTATTTTAAGACATGTTGCAGATCTTTGATTTGAGACTTAGTATACATTTCATTATTATATGTTTTATATTTATGTGTTACATTTAAGATTTGACATATATCTAGGTTTCTATATACTATGGACATGTGCATAGATGATTTATGTGTTTATGGTTGACATCTAGATGATTTATGTGTTACATCTATGATTTGACAGTATATAGATTTATGATTAACATCTAGATGATTTATACATGTGTGTTTATGTTTGATTTATAGATAGATGTACATACATTTATCTATACATGTTTATGATTTGATTAGATTATTATACATAGATGATTTGATTAGATGCTTTGATTTGATTAGATGATTATACATAGATGACTTGATTAGATGATTATAATAGATAGATGATTTGATTAGATGATTATAATTCATAGATGATTTGATTTGATTAGATAATTTGATTACATAGACATCTTTAATCTTAACACCTATTTGACATCAATTGAATACAAGAAATAATCTTAACAAAGAATGTTAACAAAAAATCTTTAATCTTAACACATATTTGACATCAATTGAATACTGTAAGCAATTATCAAGTAAAATATATAATGTTCATGTCTAATCTTAACAAAGAATGTTTAATATTAACACCTATTTGACATCAACAAATATAATCAATTATATCACGTAACATATATAACACATGCATAATCAAGTAACATATATAATACAAGCAATGATCAAGTAACATATATCAACTAACATATAGATTGAAAGAAACCTATATCAATTAACATATAGATTAAGTAACATATAAATCAGGTAACATATATAAATCAAGTAACATGTATATTGAAAAAACATATATAATTCAAAAAAAACTCAAGTAACATATATAACATGTACATGTATTTAATCCCCACAATACTGTGTCCCACTTTTTGGCCAACTTTGACATCGAGACTAACATTCTAAAAAAAACTTCACTTTCAGACACATATTGCTTCAAAACCATTAAGAATTGGAAGATGATGTAAACTAGTGACTTTTAGCATTTTTTTTTTCTAGTTTCTAAATATCTAGAAAAAAAATGGAATTGATTTTTATCCATTTTTCCTTCTCCTTTGAAAAGTGGTTTGTATGAAAAATCAACATTTTTAAAGAGTGACGCTCACTTGGATTAGCATAATTTTTTTTTACAAAAATTATAGCAACCTAATTCTTTCAAGGTTAGGTTTGTAACACCAATACCTAGAGGATCCAATTAGTTTCGTTCAATTTGGTTCAAAACTTTATTGTTCATTGAGTTATGAAGTGACATTAACTATAATTTAGAGAAAGGTTCCTTTGGATCACTCTAACTTGATATGTATATATCAAAATTCATTTTTTTCTTTTTTCAATAGAAAGGTAACATAGATAGCTATTTCCTACATAATTTTCATAAATTTTTTTCCCGATTTACTATTTTTCCTGAAGCGTCGAAGAAAGAGGTTGTTAAATGGCCAGACAACTTATGTTTAATAAAACTAAAAATAGAAAGTCACAATGAACTCAATATTATTAAAATTATAGTCATTGTAAAGATTATTTTGAGTAGCATCATATTCCATTTGAATTTTAGAAGATTTTTTTAGTTGGTCCTTTATTGAGATCTTCAAAGGGAAAAAATTTGCAAAAAAATGTTGGCTTTGGATACGAAGATCAAATTCAGGGGGTTTGCTAGAACACCCCCTCTAGCAAAGAGAGTTCATGCGAACCCCCTTCTAGTGAGCCCCCATGAAAAATTTGTGCAAATTTCTTATTTTTCATTTATTCACAAGGTTCGCTCGAATTAGGTCCAGTTCGAGTGAACCCCCCATTTCATCTAGTTCGCACGAAGGGGTTTTCCCCTTTGCGCGAACACCCTTATTCGCTCGAAGGGGTCAAAAATGAAAAAAATAATCTGTGTGTTTTCTTTTCATGTCCAAAAGTGGGACACAACTTTGTGGGATTACCTGACTTGTATAATCCATCATAAATATATAAAGTCCTAAAACATCAAATATGTATGTAATATTATTTAGACCACCTCAAGTGGTTTAGACTACTCATGGAGAACATGTAATATTAGCTCATTATTCTCACTATCTAGTCTCCACTTACAATGTCCCTATTGAGATTTAACTACATGGAGACAAAGGGAGGTAACAACTACTAGGTGGCTATATTGAAACACCTTATTGTCAGGTTGATAATCAACAAAGTAAATATAATATAATATACAGTAGTTAGTATCCAATATAGTATACCAAATCCAATATCAGATATTTATATAATAAAATAAATTACTACACATAAATATATGATATTGGATACCTATCCGATATTTTATATTAAATTTTCTTAGGTGTTTTCTTTGCCTAGGTGTACTGACACCCATGCCTACTAAAAAGTCAACATGATCATTTTGGGATAAAAAGTGGATGAAAAATGCATTTTTTTAACATCACCATTTTTTGGCCCCCCATGAGCTTGCACATACCCCTATATAAACCTGTAGCCAAAATTGAGAAGCCATATCTTCACATGTGAAGGAGTGCAAAGAAAAATAAAGACACTCTATCTGTCAAAAGTTCCAATGCTTATATTGTTATTAAAGCTTGTGACATCAATGACAACATGAAGACAACATTCCAACATCATTAACAAAAGAAAAAGAGAAAAAAAAATGTAGCAAATGCACCAGTGAAATACAGATAGAAGGAGGACTTGATGTGACACCCCAAGGATAGCTTGTATCACACATGTACAATAGATGTTCCCCCTAGGAGAGATAAAATAAGGATAATAATCCCGCTATATAGAAGTAGCTCTAGTGTCAATGATGGGTGTCTGAAGAAAAACCAAGATCCACCATCTACAAATATTTAACCCTTTAGGAAGAAATAAGTCTATTGAATATTAGAGATTTCATTTCCATAAACTGAAAGAACTAAGTGTTAGGATTAGATAATACTGAGAGGTGGGGGGGGGGGGTTGAAT
>MU225584.1:105772-130039 GCA_018584345.1 Thuja plicata | reverse complement strand
CTGAATATTACATAGTACATTTCCCTGTTAGAGGAATAACAACCCTGTTAAAGGTTCACAACACCCTGTTAGGGGCCAATGAGCTTACAACTCTTACAATGTAATTCTGTTACAAAAGGTTCTTAGTCATGAACAAAAACAAGCATCACAAATTCTTTGATAGTTCCTTTATAGCTCTTCTATTCTCTACTCTGCCATCTACATGTCTACTCTTCATACACTTCACTCTCTCACTCTCTCCTCTATCTTTACCAAAATGATCTTACATATATATCTTTTAACTTTACAAAGTTGGCTCTCAGTATGAATATTACAAATAGTACTAAGTCAGCGTTCAATAAAAAATACATTTAATATAGTAAATATCAAATGCATAGTTGGTTCTCTTTCATAGTCAAAGTATAGACTATCAATAACAACAATACAACTTCAATTTCCTAAATTCCAAGTCATACTCCCTTATTCTTCGATGTTGTCCAACTGCTCTATGTCGCTATTCTCTGTTGCTTGTTAGTCTTCAAATCGTTATAAATTATCATACACTTAACCAAATCCAAATAGATCTTAGGTGTATGTTAGAAATACTCCATACTATCTTCCACTAATCTCGCATGCCTTAATTCAATGATCTCTATTTTTGATATCCCAAACAATACTGTACCTTTGTTTTTGTACTTTGTCAATTTTGGACATACCAAAACTTATCTTCAAAATAATTGATCTTAAACCTAGATGTGTTGCCATAAATGAAAACCAAAAAGTGAATCACATTACCCAAATTGATCACTTGCCAACAATCTCTCCCTTTGGCATTGATGGCAACACTTAACAAAAAAATACTAAGTGTTCCAACAAAACAAAACTCTCTCCACTTCTTCTCCTCATCTTTTTCATTTTCTTTTCTTTATATATATATATATATATATATATATATATATATATATATATATATATATATTTTGTTCTCTCTTCTCTTCTTCATTAATTTTTTTGTTTCTCTCTTCTCTTTTCTCCCTTTGACAACAATGAAAAAGGTGCATTCAAATAAGTATAACTTCTTGATCACAAGTTTTAGAATGTCTTGGAAGGAATCTTCCAAAATCTTCACTTCAGTGCTCCATGTCTTAAACAAAATCTAACTTATATGAATCAATCCATTCAATGCAAAACATGTAGTTTCATCATTCTTCAAGTCTGTGGGTAGGCCTTTAGCCAATGAACCTATATTCTTTTCTAAATCTGTTAGATGTGCCTCAAGTATTGATAGCTTCAGAGTAATGAGGTTCCTTAGCAAATTGAATCTGTTCAATACTCTCTCCTTCTCATTCTCCAGTATACTGATCTTAGCCAATATCTTTCTTACTTATGTGTCTAACTCTGTAGTGGTCTGTGAAGATGTTTCACAACCATCCATTAACCTATTCAAAGTTTCCCTTTCCTTCGCAATAATATCTTCAACATTCTGAATGTGTCTGATAGGATTCATGCTGTAACCAAATAACTTTCTCCCATGTGTAATGCAGTTCTTTGCATTTATCAAATAGGTTTTCACAACTCCTAAGTCCCATGAGATGGAATTGCTTACTTTATCAACTTATTCTCTTCATATGTTTTCTCTGCTTTCTCCTCTGCAGTCTTCAGCAAATTTTCAAAGTGGCCATCAAACTCATCAAGTGTGACTTTCAAGTTCTCAATATCATCTTTCTTCTGGAATACTAAGGGTACTAGAAGCAATTTATTCATAGTATCAATAGCTCTTGAAATCACTTTTGTCTTCTTATCTCCTTTCTGTACTGATTTCTCCTTTGCTTTGTTAAGTGTGGTAGATGCTAGTTTCACCAGTTCATCTTCATCCATGTTATCGACATTTACATTACTACTTGCCAACAATAAGATAGATGGTGAAGTTACCTCTTCCTTTTCATCTTCTCTTTGCTCAGTCTTTTGTCCTTCATCCTCTTTCTACTCATCCTCTTTCTACTCATCTTTATTATTCTCCTCTTCCTTCTTAGGTTCATCAGCAATAGAAGTGTCCATGGTTCCTGTAAAAGGGTCCTTCTCATCTTGTGAGGGGTCTAGTGTTACTACCACACTAGAAACATAGAAATCTGCATTGTGTCTTCTTTACTCTCTTCATCATTAGTCTCTATGTCCTTTGTGCTTTCATCCATTCCCAATTATGTAGGTAAATCTATCTTAGGACGTGGGGGCTTGACAAAAGTAGTTCTCAACAGTATCTTCTCAAGTGCCTTCTGAGTTTCCTTAGTCAATTCATCATATTTCCTCACCATTATCTTTAGTAATCTGGTCTTTGTCCTCAATAGGGGTTTTAATTCTTTGACTATAATATCTCTCTCTTGTACGGATAACATAGGAAACATGTCATCAATCTCTTTGTTTCTAATCTGATCATCTTCAACTTGTGCCAAATGTTTTCTTCTTTCCAATTTTGTATACAAATCTGAGGGTATGCTTACTTCAACTTCCAAAAGTGTCTTCTTGAAGCTAAGCATGTGTTCTATCACAATATCTTCAATTTTTAGTTTATCTGCTTCTTCATATCTGTCATAATATTTATCAATCAAAACTAATTTTCCTTTTTAAATATCTGTTTTCTCCAGCATTTTCATGTAAGTTTTCCATGCTTTATTCTTCTCAGTTTTCTTCTCTTCTTTAACTGTGTTCTTCTCTTTTGTCTACATACTAGATCTAGTTACTCTAGGAGTAACTTCCTTCGCTTGTTCTGCCTGTTGCTGTGGTGGAGGTGTGTTATCAACCATAATTACTTCAGGGGTGGAAGGGGCATTAGAGCCTCCACTAGCTACTCCAAGGGATCTATTTTCCATCTTCTTCTTAATATCTTTTAGTTCTTCCTCAGATAGACCAACCTTTATTCCATGGTCATGAATAAGATTAGCAATCTTTCTCTTCCTCTGTCCTCTATACTGTTCTTCTCTTATCTTCTCTTACTTCTCCTCATATGCTCCCCATCTCTCTTCTGATGTATCAACTTCTAATGCAATAACATGTTCTACTTGCATGGTGAGTACTTCAGAACTCACTTCATAGCCCATAGGGTAACACCATTTCTTTCTAGGGGTCACTGCCTCAAAACATACACAGTCTGTTTCAACCATAAAACAAATTATGTCTTTATAATTTTCAACAATGTCCTCATGTAGTCTGTATCTACTCTTCATTTATCTTTGTAGAATTTTGATCATTGCAAACAGTTCTCCATCTACCCAATTAGTGTTCTATCTTTTGTAACTCTGTGAGATTAGTATACCAGTAGGAACTCCAGTTTTCTAGCCACTAGGGTGTAGAAGAGGAAACTTATGTTCAATATGAATGAACATGTGTACCAATAATGATCCAAACCTGAATTTTTTTTGTTCTGTCCTTCTTCATAAGCTTTACATTCTCAAGGAATTGTTGTGCCATCACTTCGCATAGGTTGTACTATGTGTTTTCTTTTATCATTCTCCATGCCATCATAATAACTCTAGCTGATACTGAATTATGTATGCTACTGTAGAAAAATTTGTAACCAAGTATCATTGCAATCAACCTTACATCTTGTTGGAAAATATCATTTACTATCATTGCCCTTCTGTCCCACTTTGAGTGTGTTAGGGTTTTGACTTCCTTCTTGACATGTTTCTCCACAACAGGTACAACTCTAGTGTTATCTAAACCAGTAATCTTATGAATTAGGTCACTGCATATCTTGATAGGTTGGCTACCAATCCATATGAATTGGTCATGAACCCTGCTCATACGTATTTTAAACCATTCATTTTCATTGAAGTCACACAAATCCATAATCTTCATTATACTTAATTGACTGACATGTTTCCATTCTTCCTTCATGACTCCATTCTCAGTCATTTCTTCCATTTTAGTGAGTATATCATCATCTCCCAATGTGTCATACTTACAATGTAAGCCTTGATGTCTTCTACGTGTAATACACTATGTGGGGTCTGTGAAAATTATCATTTCGGATCCTCTTCACACGACTTATAAGGATGTTTCTTGAATTTTTATCTAGGACAATCAACAACATCAAAAATACAAGTGCATCCATAGCTTAGATGATGTAGAATACCTTTCACAAAAATCTGAGTTTATGCTTCGATCGATCATGCACGGCAGGTGTAGAAATGTATGAATACTTCTTCTCTCTGATCTCCTCATCTCACTCCTTGTCAAATGATAGAAAAAAAGATCATAACATGGTGCTTTATACAAGTTAGGTTAAAACTTTTCTTTTTTTCACTCCAAACTGTCTGGTCAGCTGCAAAATCTTGCGATTAAAATATACAAGTCGGCTGATGATGCACTCTTAGATATATGATCCATGATGTTAGCTCAACATATTCCCAATCTCGCATGAGCTCACTACATGATTTTTGGGGCAGGATAAATTATGATGTGTTTCATTTAATGCTCCCCTAAGGCCATGATCAGCCGATTAGGTTGATTCTATCTTGCTACCTTTAGCCAAAGATCCAGTAGCATCTACTGACTCTCCCTAAAATGATGTCTCACTAGTTTCTTTAATCTTCCATATCTTACCACTGTTGCTTTCTTCTTCTTTCTTAAATTTTTTTTCAAAATCAGTCTTCACATCTGCAATACTCTTTCCATTATCACTTCCATTCTTCTAAGGTTTCATAGGAGGTGGTGTTCTTCTGTTATCTACTCCATTATACCTATAGAACTTTGCTGTGTCTTGGATTATTGCATTTGTAACATATAGGTGGTCTTATTTCTTGATTAACTTGTAATTTACAGTACCTCCCAATGTGTCCAATGTTGTTACATTTGTAGCATGTAGGTTTCATTGTAGGTTCTCTTCCATAACTAGATTTTCTACATTTTGTCTTCTTGTGCCCATATCCATTACAATTAAAACAACAACCAGAAAAAGTTCTAAAAGGGGCATTGCCTTTGCAGTCTTTCTTCATGTGTCCAAATCTGTTGTAACCAAAGCATCTGCCTCTAAAAGGTCTGATATGCTCTATAAGTCCTTTAATAGATAGTTTTTCAGCATTAATCTTCTCATC
This sequence comes from Thuja plicata, assembly GCA_018584345.1. Classification (NCBI taxonomy): domain Eukaryota; kingdom Viridiplantae; phylum Streptophyta; class Pinopsida; order Cupressales; family Cupressaceae; genus Thuja; species Thuja plicata. The sequence continues at coordinate 124,967 of MU225584.1, read as the reverse complement.
TAATTTTTCTTCTTGATTTTTTGAGCATTCAACTTCATTGAAGCCAATACCAGTCATGTCACCTATAGGTTTCTGCTTGTCTAGTTGTTCATCAATCAAATCACTGCTGGTGTGAAGTTTCTCAATATGTTTCTTTGCTTCAGCAAGTTCATCTTTCACAATCTGATTGCATTTCTCCAATTCTAAGTATTTGTTCTTGTAGCTGTCAGCTTCATCTTTCATTTGATTCAATGCATTATTCAAGGTTTCTTCAGCTTTCTTCTTAGCATCCTCCTGTATCTATATTTCTTTAGCCATATTCTTGTTCTCAAGCTTTAGAGTCTCAATTTCTTCTTTCAGTTGCTTCACCTGATCTGAACTATCCTCATCTGAGTCCTCTTTTATCTGAACCATAAGATCTTCTCTTTGACTTCTGGAAAGTTCAAGTTGTTCCTTTAGTTTCTTTATGAATTTCTTAGCTCTTCGAATGTTAAACTTCAATTCACCATTTTCTGCTTTAGTATTATCAAGGTCTTCAAGTGCAACTTCAAAGTTCTCTTGTAAACTATTCAAATCCATTATGATCTCCCTCAAGCTATTAGGATTTCTCTCCAAGGGCCAAAAGCTCTGATACCAGTTAATTAAATTCTTTTACCATTTGAACATTAACCATACAATTGCAGTAAAGGAAAGAACATAAAAAAATAACATACAACCCATAACACCATGATTTGTTTATGAGGAAACCCTGGCCAAGGGGAAACTCTAGTGGGGATGATACCCACAAGTATGTACTAAAGTATAATGTCCTTGTAAGGAGACCTAGCCTTATTAGGAGCTAAATATTATATAGTGCGTTTCCCTGTTAGAGGAATAACAACCCTGTTAAAGGTTCACAACACCCTGTTAGGGGCCAATGAGCTTACAACTCTTACAATGTAATTCTATTACAAAAGGTTCTCAGTCATGAATAGAAAAAATCATCACAAATTCTTTGATAGTTCCTTTATAGCTCTGCCATTATCTTCTCTTCCATTCACATGTCTACTCTTCATACACTTCACTCTCTCACTCTCTCCTCTATCTTTACCAAAAATATCTTACATATATATCTTTTAACTTTACAAAGTCGACTCTTAGTATGAATATTATAAATAGTACTAAGTATACCTTCAATAAAAAATACATTTAATATAGTAAATATCAAATGCATAGTCGGCGCTCTTGCATAGTCAAAGTATAGACTATCAATAACAACAATACAACTTCGATTTCCTGGAGTCCAAGTCATACTCCCTTATTTTTCGCTGCTGTCCAATTGCTCTGTGTCACTGTTCTCTCCTGTCAGTCAGTCTTCAAATCATTATAAATTATCATACACTTAACCAAATCCAAATCGATCTTAGGTGTATGTCAGAAATACTCCATACTATCTTCCACTAATCTTGCATGCCTTAATTCACCGATCTCTATCTTCGATATCCAAAACAATATTGTACCTCTATTTCTGTACTTAGTCGATTTTGGACATACCAAAAGTTATCTTCAAAACAATTGATCTTAAACCTAGATGTGTTTCCATAAATGACAACCAAAAAGTGAATCACATCACCCAAATTGATCACTTGCCAACACTAAGAGTCCAAATAAAAATTGTGTCCCTCTAAAAAAATTCTTGGAAATATTGTGTTGTCCATGAGGGGTGACAACTCTATAAATTATCATGTTCATGACCAATCAATATAGAACTTTTGATAATTTACAACACTAGAAAAACTAATGTACAATAACCAAAATGGGTGGTAAAGACAGATTGACAAAACAAATAAGGCTATAAAAAAGAGGACACAAAAATCCTTAAAATAATCGTCTAGATCTATAACATGAGACTCAAGAAATAAGGATGATATGCCAACAAGATATGAATACAAAAGGCTATTTTAGGAAGAAATAAAGATGGATGGATAACAATGATGATATTAGTTTTAGAAAAGAGGAGACACATGTCTCATGATAATCCTCCAAATCTAAAATTAGAGAGTCCCCAAAATGGATGATATATCTACAAGGTGTGAATTCTAAGTAGTTATGTTTGCAAAAATATGAATGCCTTGCTACATTGAAACAATAGAGTCCATACATGTGATAATAACAAGTTGATCAAGAACAACATATGATGTATATGGGGTCTCAATGCGAGTTGGGAGAACTAAGAGACAAGCCTCACATCCATCAGAGCATGAAAGACCTATGATCAACTCAAGCATCTCAAAAGTACCACAATCATAGGTTATAGAATCTGCATGTAGAAGGGGAATGAGACAAACTATTGTAATAATTATTTTAAAAAGAAGAGACATGAGGGTCTTCATAGATCTCTCAAAGGTGAATCCAAAGTGTGAGGGTAAAATCAATTTTTGATAGAGCACACATTGTTAAAACCTATAATAGACAAAATAATTCATAAGAATATTTCATTGTGTGGAACTCTAGATAACCTTTCCAATTTCTGTGAAAAATGAAAAAAAATGATTAAAAAAATGCAAAAATTATGCTTATTTTACTAAAATGTGTTTTCTAAGGCTTTTCAAAACAAGTATCCATTTCAAAAAACATAAATGTAAAATTTGACAAATTGAGGAAATAGATATCCATTTTGACATTTAAAATTGGATATTTATTTCTAACAGACATATTTTATTAATAGATCTCTATATATGATATAATTTTTCCCCTTATTTCCCCCTCAATATTGCCTTTTGATTTGGCTTGGGGATGTCAAACTTGGAAATTCAACATAAAAAATGTGTTTCAGTATCCCACTGGTTTTCTAGAGTTTACCCATGTGGTTGACGATTTGTTTTACCCAAATTTAATGAAAAAAAAATGATTTATTCTAGGAAAATGATTAGCTTTCTACTAACATAAATTATGCCATATTTTGAATTCAATAAATTATTGTTATTGTTTTTCTACATGCATAAGGACTAAATTCTTGGTTGATAGGCTGATTGAAAAAATCTATAACTTTCAAACAATTTCACTTTATTCAAATCAAAAAGATGTTAGAATAACTGAGAGGGGGGGTGAATCAATGGCCTCAAAAATTAATCCAATATCAACCCAAAAAACTTAGTACCACAATTATAAGCCTCTATTTATCTTCAGTCCTACAAGATGCATGCCTTCAACTAATCTTATCAAATAACTACTGCTCGGAGTTCACTGTTAAACCTTATTCTTAAACTTTACCAAATAACAGTCTAGCATTTACTAAAATACAATAAATAACTTATTTCTTACCGATCAATCCTATTTTTGTAACGTTTAAATAAAAACATCAAAGCAATGACTCATAAACACATTTGACACATGGATTTTTAACGTGGAAACCCTGTTAAGGGAAAAACCACTTGGGACCGGTAACCCAAAATTTTCAATCTTCTGAAGTGAGCTTGGTGAAGAGCCAACCCTGTTAAAGGTTACAAATAGAGTGTTAAGTGCGACCTTGTTAGAGGATGTATCACTAACATTTCACTATTCTATCTTCATGATAAACCTTTTGATACTCCTTGAGATGTATCTCAATATATAAAAGGTTGTTAAATCCTGATTGTTTAAGAGACTTTCTGATCCAATGGTTAAACTGAAATCTATATGATCTATTCATAAATACAACTTAGACTTGCAGATGCTCAAATCTATTGTAAGCTCATTATACCTTTTTGATCAATGTTTCTTTTCATACCTTTGCTCCACTTCTTTCTTCTCAGTGATGCTGTGCTTCACTATTTACTCAGTGTCCGTAGAAATATTAGCTCTATTCTTTAGCTTGTTTGATTAGGACTGTATGAAGACTTTCTTCAATAGTATTGTCTTCAACACCTTCTTCTCTATTCACCCACCTTTCATAATGAATTAGTTGTCTCTCTTATAGACATAATTTCACCATTTCTAAGTCCTTGACTTTCTTGTTCTTGGCATGATCCACAATTCTCACCTTTCTTGCTTTACATCTTACTTCATTTTTATCCCATAGATTTCTCTTTGACAACTAGAATAAAACAGCTTTAAAACTCTCGCTTATTTCTGGCTTTTAAATTGTCAATGAAAAAATGTTAACAACCAGTTAACTCCATATTTAGCTCTTGCTAGCTAAGTCTTTTGTTGTTTCTGAACTTTAGTTTTTTTTGGTGTTTAACTCCTTGTTAGCTTCGGTCTTGATTTCAGTTATCCTCGAGCATCTCTGTCCATCGGGGTTGTTTGTTTGTCAGGGTTGTCTATCCATCAGGTAACACTATGGTTTTGCTCATCGGTAATGCTTTCTTGGGTTTTCTTGCTCAGGTATCATTGTGACTCTTCTCTCAGGGTTCTCTATCCATCGACATGCACTGTCCATCGGTGTTTGTTGTACCTTAGTGCATACTGAACTTTTATTCATTACTGATAGCATAACCTTTATCTCTCTATTTCTTTGAATACTTTGACACTATGTATATAACCAATCAGATTATATTAATTTGACATCAATGAAAATACAATACATTAACTAATTTAATTTCTTTCATTAAATTTTTACAACTCCGTGATCATCAACTTAACATCTTCAAACATTCAATCAGTTATGGTTCATCAATCTATCCCTTTAGCATTGATGGAAACACGCTACATTATTACTAATGCAATATAAAATATATTAGTTTTAGTTCATCAATCTACCAATCTTATTGTTCAATAACCAATACAAATGTCTAGCTCTCAGTAAGCTCTTCTAGCTTTGATTTGTTTCTTGCAGAGTACGTTCTTCAATCTTCATTTCCTTTAATGGATAGACGTAGAAATATTCTGATTCTATCTCCCCCTTTGATGTTGTCTCTCCTTGACTATTCCTCTCCTTGATCATCTCTTTTTCCTTTGACAATAATAGATATACTCTTTCCCTTAAGTCATCTCTCCCTTAGGATACTTCTCTTCCTTTGGATGATTATGCTGCATATTTCATATTGATATAAATCTCTCCCTTTGACAACAATTCCAAACTACATCCATTTCCTTTTTTTTAATATAATCCTTGAATTTCACTATCCATCAGCAATACAATGACTCTTGTGTTCTATGTAGATAAGTACCTTTCTGTGTACTGATGTATTTTTTCAGTCCATCTCTTTAATGCTTGCATCAACATTAATGATCTTCTAATTATGTGTAGGTTGATGCAACTTCCTAGTTTATCTTAGTGACCAATAGACAAGGGTCAGACCCCTAGTCTCTTTCTGAGGTACTCAAATGTATCTTTAGGCAATGGCTTTGTGAATATGTTAGCTAATTGTTCCTTGGGATTGAACATATTCTAGTATCACTTCTTTCTCTTTCACTTGTTCTCTTAAGTAATGATACTTTATTGGAATATTCTTAGTCTTAGCATGCATGATTGGATTTTTTGATATGTTTATTACACTAGTATTTTCACAATAGATAATCACTAGTTTAAGAATTTTCATATTCATACCTTCCAGTAATTGTTTGATCCATGCAATGTTAGAGAAATTTTAAGGAGCAACCATATATTCTACTTCTGTAGTGGATTGTGAGATGCATCCTTGCTTCTTACTTATCCATGTGACAAGTCTTTCCCCCATGAAGAATGCTCCTCCAGTTGTGCTCTTTTTTTTGTCTGAGTTTCCAGCCCAACCAACATATGTATAGACTTGAAGCTCAAATTTTCCTGATCCTTTATACCATAAGCCATAGTCTTCGATATTCTTTAGATATCTCAGAATTCTCTTGACAGCTATCATGTGTGATTCCTCAAAATTAGCAGAGAATATAGAAACTATTCCAACTTCATGTACTATGTCTGGTCTAGTATGAACAACATACATGAGTTTTCCAATCATTAATCTATATAAGGTCAGATTTAACTCATTTAACTTGTCTTCCTTTGTTAGCATACATCTGGTTGCCATAGATGTTCCAAAAGGTTTGGAATCTTCCATCTTGAATATCTTCAGCACTTCCTTAATGTATTTGGATTGTGTGATATATATATGCCTACATCCTATTGAAGAATCTATAGACCAAGAAATAATTTGATCTCCCCAAACATTGACATCTAAAATTCTTTTCTCATTTCATTAGAAAAATATTTACATAACATATCATTACCCCCAAATATGATATCATCAACAAATATTTCAGCAATCAAAATATCTTCATCAGAATCTTCTTTTAAATACAGATTACTATTTTCACTTGTTCTTACAAATCCAATACTTATGAGATAGGAGTGAAGTCTTTCATACCAGGCTCTTGGTGCTTGTTTTAATCTATAAAAGGCTTTGTGTACTCTACAAACCATGTTTCTCTTGTTAGGATCAACAAACCCTTCTAGTTGCTCAATATATACCTCTTCTTCTAGTATTTCATTTAGAAATGCAGATTTGACATCCATTTGGTATACCTTGAATCCTTTGAATGCAACATAAGCAAGTAAAATTATAACTCCTTGTAGTCTAGCAATAGGTGCAAATGTTTATCCATAGTCAATACCTTTTTCTTGTGCATACCCCTTGCATACTAATCTTTCTTTGTTTCTTGTGACTTCTCCATTCTCATTCAGCTTGTTTCTGAATATCCATTTGGTACCGATGACATTCTTTTCATCTGGTCTAGGTACTAATGTCCATATTCTATTCTTCTCAATTTGTTCTATCTCTTCATTCATAGCACTGACCCATTCTTCATTTTCAAGTGCAGTATTAATAGATTTAGGCTCAAAATAACAAATTAAACATCTAGTGTTTAGTGACTTACTTCTTGTTCTCATTCCAGCCTTCTTTTCTCCTATGATCTAGTTCTGTGGATGGTGTCTTCTAACATACTTGGCAATTATTGGTTCATATCTTTGTTCAATATCATTCTAATTATCATCTTGACCTTGATTCTGATCTCCATCGCTTGGTGCATCATCTTGAGCAATTTCCCAATTTTCCATGTTTACATCCTGATGCTCGGGTGTAATGTTCTATTTCTCAAGAGCGATACACTATTGCTCAGGTAGAGTTTTAGGTTCTTCATTATAAGAGAACCTGTTATATTATTTTGTTTCTTTTCTTCTTTCCTCATAATTTTTCTCTGCATATTCATCCATTCTGGCATTTGCACTCTCAATGATTTTTTTAGAGGACTTGTTAAGACATTTATAAGCCTTCCTTTTGGTGGAATACCCTAGAAATATTACTTCTTCACTTTTGGAGTCAAGATTTCCATTTTTATCATATTTCAAAATATAACATTGACTTCCAAAAATTCTAAAGTAACTTACATTGGGTGTGTATCCATACCATAGCTCATAAGGCGTCTTTTTGGTGTCTTTCTTTAATTGAACTCTATTCAATGTGTAGATAGCAGTATTGACAGCTTCCCTCTAGAATGTTTGAGTGATTATTTTCTCAATCATTAGTTTTTTGACACAATCAACAATGGATTTGTTTCTTCTTTCAGCAATCCCATTTTGCTGTGGTGTTCTTGGTGCAAAAATCTATCTTTTAATTCCATGCTCATTGCAAAAGTTAGTGACTTCATCAGAAATAAATTCTCCTCCTCTATCTGATCTTAAGCATTTCAATTCCTTACCACTTTATTTTTCTACAATAGCTTTATACCATTTAAACATCTTGAATGCTTCTGATTTGTCTTTTAAGAACATAACCGTCATCATTCTAGAATAATCATCTACAAATAGAATGAATTAGCTATCACCATAGTAGCTCTTAGTTCTCATGGGTCCACATAGATCAGTATGGACTAATCTAGAATAGCATTAGATATATGGGTTTTGATCTTGAAACTAGACTTTATCATTTTAGCTTTTTGACAATTCTTACACATGATATGGTTGGGCTTTGACATGCTTGATAGGCCTCTTACTTTCCTTTTATTTCTTATCTTAATCATGTTGTCAAAATCCACCTGACACAACCTTTTATGCCACAACCATATGTCTTTGTTTCTAGCCATTAAACAAGTGGTTTTTATATCATCAAGATAGAATAGGTTACCTTTTGTCTCTTCACCAATTCCAATCAACCTTCCTGATTCATTAAAGATTTTTGCCTTTTTTTTTCTCAAATGCAACTCGGTGACCTATGTTATTCAGTTATGAAATACTCAATAGATTATAATTAAGTCCTTTTACCTAGTATTCATTTTCACATCTGATCAAATTATTTAACATTATGGTTCCTTTACCTTCAACTAGACAAGGTGATTTATTACCCATTCTTACTGATCCACCATTATAATACTCAAAATTTTCAAACTTTTCCTTATCACTAGTCATGTAGTGAGTATAGCCACTATCTATAATCTAGACATCATTCTTACTAACCTAAGATATGAGTGTAGTCTGAACATACCTTTTCTCTTCATCTAAATCATCCTTCATGGCAAAAAATACCATCTCAATATCTTCATCAGATTTAGTGTCAGTATCTCCATCTTTGTTCTCCGCCATGTAACAAGCTTTCTTCCCTTTGTCCTTATAGTCTTGGGTATCTCTTCTATTATATTTTTGGTTACTTCGCTAATCTCTGTTATCACCTCTGTCAAACTTATTTTCATATGATCTGTCACTATTTCTGTCTTCTTTTCTTTTGTTAGGACATCTAGCAACAAAGTGTCCAATCTCTTTACAATTAAAACATACAAGTGCTAATTTACCTTTGTATCTACCTTTTCCCCTCTGTGATATTCTAGGCATTAGTGCTTCAATATTATCAATTTCTTAGTCATCACAATCACTTTCACTATCATTTCTCATAGTGTGTTTATGACTTGACATACTTATTTTCAAAGAAGATTTGAATGCAGACTCAATAAATGGTAAGACACTGTTGTCAAAGTTATTCATATCAAATGAAATAAGTCTACCAACCAAGCTATCTAGAGTGACATTGTTATTTTCTACTGCTCTCATTTCTTGTATAGTAGATACTCTAATAGCATAAATAGGCAGTAAGGTTCTTAGGATTTTACTTACCACTGTTTCTTCTTCAAGTACACCTCCAACTCCTCGGATAGCATTGACTACCTCTTTTATTCTACAGCTATAATAAGTGATATTTTCTCCTTATTTCATTCTTAGGTCATCAAATTTACTTCTTAGTCTTTCTGCCTTAGCTCTTAGAACATTAACATCTCCTCCATGTACTAGCTTCAATTTGTACCACATTTTGTTTGTAGTGGTGCAAGTTTTGACATCATCAAATTCAACATTGGAGAGTGAGGAAGCAAGTTATATCATCATAGAATTATTCTCATCCTTTTCTCTTAATTGATCAAGTGTGTGAGGTCCTATAGGAAACATATATTCAGTATCCAAGTATTGAGTAACATCATTTCCAATACCTGATACTTTGTCATGATGCAAAGGTGTCCTTGTTCAACTTAGGCACATCCTGTTTGCTCATCTTGTGATCTTTTCCTTAGGTATTGAAACCTTCCTTTCTAAGCACACAAGCTCTGATACCAATTGTTAGAATAAATGGGGGGGGGGAGGTGAATCAGTGGCCTCAAAAATAAATCCAATATCAACCCAAAAAATTAGTACCACAATTATAAGCCTCTAGTTATCTTCAGTCCTAAAAGATGTATGCCATGAAATAATCTTATCAAATAACTATTGCTCGGAGTTCATTGTTAAACTTTATTCTTAAACTTTACCAAATAATAGTCTAGAATTTATCGAAATACAGTAAATAACTTAGTGTTTAGCGATCAATCCTATTTTAGTAATGTGTAAAGAAAAAAATCAAAGCAATGACTCATAAACACATTTGACACATGGATTTTTAACGTGGAAACCCTGTTAAGGTAAAAACCACTTGGGACCGGTAACCCAAAATTTTTACTCTTTTGAAGTGAGCTCGGTGAAGTGCCAACCCTGTTAAAGGTTACAAACACACTGTTAAGTGCGACCTTGTTAGGGGATTTATCACTAATAGTTTATCACTTGATATCTGGGATTTAACTATGCTATCTTCATGATAGAACTTTTGATACTCCTTGGGATGTATCTCAATATATAAAGGGTTGTTAAATCCTGCTTGGTTAAGAGACTTTCTGATCTAATGGTTAAACTGAAACAATATATGATTTGTTCATAAATAAAACTTAGACTTGCAGATGTTCAAATCTATTGTAATCTCGCTATACCTTTCTGATCAATTTTTCTTTTCAATACTTTTCTCCACTTTTTTCTACTCAGTGATGCTGTGCTTCACTGTTTGCTCGGTGTTCATAGAAATATTAGCTCCGTTCTTTAGCTTATTTGGTCAGGACTATATGAAGTCTTTCTTCACCAATATTCTCTTCAGCATCTTCTTCTCTAATCACCCACCTTTGATAATGAATTAGCTTGTCCCTCTTATAGACATAATTTCACCATTTCTATGTCCTTGACTTTCTTTTTCTTGGCGTGATCCACAATTCTCGCCTTTCTTTCTTTAAAGCTTACTTCAGTTTTATCCCATAGATTTCTCTTTGACAACTAGAATAAACTATCTTTAAAACACTCGCTTATCTCTGGCTTTTAACTTGTCAGTGAAAACAATGTTAACAACTAGTTAACTCCATATTTAGCTCTTGCCAGCTAAGTCTTTTTTCATTTCTAAACTTCAATTATTTTCAGTGTTTAACTCCTTGTTAGCTTTGGTCTTGACTTCAGTTGTCCTCAGGCATCTCTGTCCATCAGGGTTGTCTGTCCGTCAGCGTTTTCTATCCATCGACTAACACTGTGGTTTTACTCGTCGGTAATGCTTGCTCTATTTTTCTTTCTCAAGTATCACTATGACTCTTCTCTCAGGGTTCTCTATCCGTCGGGGTGCACTGTTTGTCAGTGTTTGTTGTCACTTAGCGCATACTAAACTTTTATGCATTACTAATAGCATAACCTTTATCTCTCTAGTTCTTCGAAGACTTTGACACTATGTATATAACCAATTAGATTATATCAAGTTGACATCAATGAAAATACAATACATTAACTGATTTAATGTCTTGCATTAACTTTCTGCAGCTCGATGATCATCAACTTAACATCTTCAAACATTCAATCGGTTATGGTTCATGAAGATGCACCACATTCTACAAGACATATAATTTATGATTTAAAAAAATAAATGTAATAAAATTTTGACCAAATTGTGGTGGTCAAACATGCGAGTTTTTATATTTTTAAAAAGTTATAGTAAAAAAGTAATCAACTACTTATTTACATAGGAAATAATTAGAAAACAATATGTAGCACATCTGAATATGTTCCCTCTACTTATATCTAAAGTCTCAAAAATATTGTGCTTTGATCATACATAGGTGTTAGCATAATGTAAGGAAAAAATAACATTGTCTTTATAATTATTGCTATGGTAACTGTAACTATATATGGTTACCTAGCTACCTACTTTCTATATGTATGATGTATCACCTTGTTTGATCTATCAAAACATTCACTCTGCTCTTCCAACTCCAACATTTGGTATTAGTGCTTGTGGCTCTAGGTGGTGAGAGGGTGTTTAATGGTTACTAGTGCTATTTGAAGTGCTATCATTTCCCAACCTGTATTTGGTGACTTTGTTGTTGCATGTGTTTCATTATTGTTGTTGAGTCTGCAACATTTCTTGAAGGCGAATGAATCAATGATCAGCTGATCATAAAACAAAGAAATATGCAAAAGCCCAAATTGCCCAAGAGAAATATGAGCAAGGACATTCATTATATAGAAAATTGAAAGAGAGGTTACATCATGGTGTTCAACCATATTCACCAACATTACAACCATAATATTAAAGATCTACAACTATCAACTACAAACATAAATATAAACAACCATATATTTAACATGGGGCTACATAGTCAAGAAAGACTACAAGTATTCTAGAAAGGAGGCAAAACTCAATAAAAGATGCCAATGGGATTTAGTGCTATCATTTGCCCCCATAATGACCATTGGGAAGAACATGAAGTAAATATATGAGCTTCTGGAACCTTTCACAAGCTAGAGCCTTTTCTAAGATATCTGCAATTTGATCTTCTATACTACAGTACACAATTTCAATCAAGTCCTGTTGAACCAATTCACTGATATAGTGATGTTGTATCTTAGTATGTTTGGTTCTACTATGAAATACTGGATTCTTTGTCATTTGAATAGAACTCTTTTTGTCACAGTACAACAAGGTAGGTTCATTCTGAATTTGGTGTAAGTCTTCTAGTAGTCTTCTCAACCATATAGTTTGACAAGCTGTTAATGTTGTAGCTTTATATTCTGCCTCTGCTGTAGAAAGTGATACTATTGGTTGTTTCTTGGAATTCCAAGAGAATACTGCAGAACCAATGCTAAAAGTGTAGCCAGAAGTAGACTTCCTATCATCTACAGAACATGCCTAATGTAAATATGTATAGCCCAACCAATCTGTTATCCTCTGAATGCTAAAATTTGAGACCATAACTCAATGTCCCTCTAACATATCTAAGAATCCAATTAGTTGCACTCCAATGTGTTTCCTTAGGTTCTGACATGAACCTAGAGACCAAAATCACTGCAAACGTGATATCTGGATGAGTAGTAGTTAAGTAGATCAAGCTTCCAATTAGTTGTCTATATAGAGTGGGGTTCACTAGATCTGACACTAACACATCTAAAGTAGATAATTTAAGTCCAACTTCAATAGGTGTTGCAAACAGTTTGCAACTCTGCATCTATAATTTTTGTAGGATATCTGAGGCATATTTTTTCTGAGACATAAATATTTCATCATTATTTTTCCATACTTCTATACCAAGAAAGTAGTGCATTTGTCTCAAAATATTTCATTTCAAACTCACTAATCATGGCTTCTCTAAACTCTGCAAGTAAAGATAGATTATTCCCTATGTAGATAAGATCATCAACATAGAGAACTAAGATCAAAATATATTTTGCTGAGATTCTAATATAGAGATTTTGATGTGATTGACTTCTTGAAAAACCTTTCTGATGTAGGTAGGAGTCTATTCTTGAATACCATCATCTTGGTGCTTGTTTGAGACTATACAAGGCCTTCTTTAATTTGCAAACATAATTTTCTTTACAAGGTATTTCAAAACCTTTAGGCTGTGAAACATACACATCCTCATCAATATATCCATTGAAGAAAGGACTCTTCACATCCATTTGATAAACTATCCAACTCTACTGAGCTACCAATGCTGAAACCAATTTGATAGTATACATTCATTCTACAGGTGAAAATGTCTCAGTATAATCAATACCTTCTTGTTGAGTGTACCCTTTGGCTACCAATCTAGCCTTATGCTTATCAATGCTTCCATCATATTTATACTTTGTTTTGTACACCCATCTTGTACCAATAATTTCCTTACCAGGAGGTAATTGAACCAAATCCCTTGTATTATTCCTATCAATTGTTTCTATTTCATTATTCATTGCTTCAACCCACTCTTCATTTTATTGATCTTGTTCAAATGTTTGTGGCTCATTATTTTCCATGATTTGAGACATTAGTGCAAAATTCATTTTTTCTTGCGACCTTGTTGTCATTTTTCAAAATTTGAATCCAACATAAGAGTTGATGGATGATTCTTTTATGTTCTTCTTTGATATTTTTGATATTTTCTTGCTCCTACACTAGATGATTCAGGATCATCTTCTTCTTCCTCCTTTTCAATCTCATCAATTACTATCTCTTTTCCTTTTATTTCATTTTCTTTGGTATATTCTGTTAGTTCATTGAATACCGCATCTCTTCTTATCACAAGATTTGTTTCAATTGGATCATACAATATGTATGCTTTATTTTCAGTTCCATAACCAATAAAAATGCATTTAAGGCCTTTATCATCTAACTTACACCTTTTTTATTTTGGTATGAGTGTATAAGAAAGACATCCAAATACTTTGAAGTGATAAACACTTGGCTTTACGCCAGACCATGCTTTCTCAAGAGTCATTCCCTTAACCACTTTTTTAGGACTTTTGTTTAGAAGATACATTATTTTTGATTAAGTAAAACAGGTTTTACAGGGTTCCTGAAACCCAAAACAGAGTTTAAAATATTACAAAAATCCCAGAAAAAATGAAATAGAGTCTTAACACGGAATAGGTCAACACAGGGACAAAGAAAAAACAAACTAAGCTTCTAAAAAGAAAATAACACAGGGACATCGAAAAGAAATAGGGACAATCAAGATATGTCCACCATTAGGGTGGCCTCCTTGGCCTCGAGAAGCTCCATATTAGCAGCATAATTCTTGATCTTCTGGAGATCAGTTGACATATTGATATCCTTTTTCTTCTTTGCACTGGCCCTAGTCCTCTTGTCGGGACCCTGTTCTATCTTCTACTCTTTTTCCACACCCGTGTTGCCCACTTCAGTCCCATCAAGTTTTTCTTCCAGTTTCTCGATGATATCCTTGGTGTGTTCATTGGAAGCTTTTTAGGATATTAAAAATTTGTTCAACAATGTTTTTTAGGGTAGCCTCAACCCTAATCATTTTGTCCTCCATTTTTCTGACTTTGGTACTCAGATTCATCTATTCCACAATAGTGCTATTAACATTGGCTTTGTATGTACCTTTAAATCTATTTTTGAGATCCTCCACTTCATGGAATAGCCATTTAATTTTCCTGTAGCTATCCAACATGCTATTCCTAGTGTTATTGAGCAGATCCAACTCAAATTCCTTGGAATTGTCACTAAGCACCACCATAGCCAAGTTGATTAGCTCCTCCAGCTTAATCTGATCATCCTCACCTTCAATGACCTTGGGATTAATAAATTCCCTGGTAATGCCTATTTTTAGAAGATACACTATTGTGTATACTACTTCTGCCCAAAAAATTTTATCCAAATTTTTCTCTTTCAACATACTTCTTTCCATTTCAACCATTGTCCTATTTTTCCTTTCAGCAACTCCATTTTGCTGTGGAGAGTAGGAAGTAGTGAACTCTCTCTTGATTCCATGATTTTTGCAAAAATCAATAAACTGATTTGACTTGTACTCACCTCCATTGTCTTACCTTATCACTTTGATATACTTACCACTTTTTTATTCAACC
Organism: Thuja plicata; assembly: GCA_018584345.1. Lineage (NCBI taxonomy): Eukaryota > Viridiplantae > Streptophyta > Pinopsida > Cupressales > Cupressaceae > Thuja > Thuja plicata. The sequence continues at coordinate 109,870 of MU225584.1, read as the reverse complement.
AAATTCTTGAGCTCTACAAATTTTCAAAACACTTCTGATTTTTGAAACCAAACAATACACCCAAGTTTTTCTTGAGTAATCATCAATGAAGATTAGAAAATACTTGGATTTGTTCAAAGAAGGTGTTTCCATAGGACCACACAAATCTGTATGAATTATCTCTTGAGATGTTGTTTAGCTCTACTGGATTTTCCAATAGGAAATTGTATCCTATGTTATTGGCCAACAATACATTTTTCACATACCTCTTTTGTGTCTTTAATAGATGGTATACCTTCAACCATTTTTAATCTTTTGAGTAAAATCAAACCATTAAAACTGAGGTGACCATATCTTTTATGTCAAATTTTACTTTCACTAATTTCACTAGACCTTAGTGCTTGGTTTCCATGAGTATAATGAAGTGGAAACATCCTATCACCTGTCATTTTTTCTCTTGCAATGACTACATTCTTGTTTGATTTATCTCTTATTATGCAGTCATTTTTATCAAAACTCACTTGATAATTTTGCTCTAACATGTGTCCAATTGACAACAAATTTTTTTTGAGTGCTAGAACCAATAGTGTTTCATTGATATGCTTCACTTTACCATGTTCAGTTGTAACTACAATAGTACCCTTACCTTTTCTTCCATGAGAATTATTATCTCCTAGTACTACTATACTTTGATGCTTTTGATCCAAGTCAACAAATAGATGCTAATTAGATATCATATGTGAAGAACATCCAGAGTCTACATATCACACATTATTTTCACTTGCATTTGTATTGAAGTAAGAAATAAACAAATTTTGTTTATCTTCAACAATGTTATGAGCACTTCTCTTTTCTGTTTCACCTTGTTTACTCCAACATTGTGAAGCATAATGTCCAAACTTATTGCAATGAAAGAATTGGACATTCCTTTTACTATTGTCTCCCCCATTAATTCTACCTATTCCTCTTCCACCTCCTTTGAAGTTGCTACTTCATCCTCTGGAATAATTTTCTCTTCCTCTAGAATTGCTAGATTCACCTTTGTATTCATTCTTATTGTTATCATCATATTTACTACAACTCTTGAAGAATGCATTTCTTTTTCCTCTTATATTTTCTTTAGAGGAAAATGCTTTCCCTAAGCTTTCTTCATTACTTTTCATTTTTTCTTCAGCAGTTAACAAAATTCTACTTAATTCATCAATTTTCATGCTTGAGAGATCCTTAGATATCTCAATCGTAGAAACCACACCTTCAAATTTTGGAATCAAGCTTCTCAAAATATTTTCAAAGACATGATTTTCATATATATCTTCCCCTAGTACTTTCATCTGACTCACTAGACCTTCTACCTTTGTTAAAACTTCATTGACAAGCTCACTAGTAGCCACTTTTACATTTTCAAAGTTTTTCCTCATTGTTTGCAATTTAGCAGTTTGTGCACCTTGATAGGCATTACTTAATATTTTTCATGCTTCCTTGGAATGAATAACACCACTTATCCTAGGAAAGATAGCTTGAGTGATTGCACCCTGAATCAAGATAAAGCTTCATTATCTTTCTTTATATTGGCTTTGTATTCCCTTTTTTGTTGGTCATTTAATCCATTTACATTTGCTATCTCAACATATCCATTTTGAAAATTTTTCCACAAATCCTTAGATTTGAGTAGAGTTTGCATTCTAGTACACCAATATGTAAAATTGTCTCCTTCAAAGATGGGAATCAACACATTAGACATTACATTGCTTGCCATATTTGTCATAAAAAATGCATAATGACCCAAGTGCTCAACACAAAATTTAGGAGAGATCTCTGCAAATGAATACTCTCCTTATCCCTTCAAATGGGACCCACACACAAAAAAATTCTCTTTTTCTTATTATTTTATTTGAGAAATAAGTGTCGGTTACCACCGATAATGCACTTAAATAGAAAAATATTATTTTCCAAATTACAAAGAAAAAGTTTATAACTCACAAAAAACTTTAATATATCATTTTCTTCTTAATTAAAACTCATGTTTCCACAAAAGAGTTTCAAATATTTTTGAAAGAATAACATATAATTGAAGCTTTAATAAAAGTTAAAATAAAATTTATCAATGTAAAAAGGCAAGTTTTCTTTAAAAAAACTTTTAATAATCTTCTCTAACTTCTCGCTGAAAAGAAAAGAAAAAAATTGCAATAACCTCCTTTTAAGTTGCAAATGCCTCCACACGAAAACCTCCTTTCAAGCTCAAGCTTGTAGAAAATAAACCAGTTACAATCAAATATGCTGATATTTGATCTTGAAATTCTTTTAACTGGATGATTTCCAAGCTCGTCTGCAATATTTAACTTTCTATTTTTAAATTTCTCTTTGATCTCTTCTAGATCACCTGCAATGAAAGACAAATTTCTCAATTTGGCTCTGATACCAAATAAAGGCAACTGAATCAATGATCTGCTGATCATAAAAAAAAGAAATATGCAAAAGCCCAAATTGCCTTAGAGAAATAAGAGCAAAGATATCCATTATATAGAAAAATGAAAAAGAGGTTACATTATGGTGTTCAACCATATTCACCAATATTACAACCATAATATTAAAGATCTACAACTATCAACTATAAACATAAATATACACAATCATATATTTAATATGGGACTACATAGTCAATAAAGATTACAAGTATTCTAGAAAGGAAGCCAAAGTCAATAAAAGATGCCAATGAGAATTAATGGTGTCATTTCTAACCACTTACAGACATGTCCCTTGCTCCATTCTTTTTCATCCATTCTTTTGAGACAAGATGTAAATGTTTGCACATTTTGAGTCCGCTGCATGTTCTTTGGAGATATGGCTTGACAAATCCAACGCATGATGAGTCGCTGTTATGGTATTTCATTCTTTGAGGTCTCTGAAGTGTGAACAAAATGAAAAAATATAAATGTGATTTCATCATGAATATTCCTCAATTAGAAGTAGACGGTCCACTTATCAATTTATAAAGGCCGAGCAAAGTAGTCAACAATGGCAGAGAGAGCTGGGTGTTAACTCTACCCAGAGAGGGACTTGAAACTGGATCACCATAACAAATGGCATTCTGAAACAAAGAAGTCCATCCATATTTTAGCCCGCATACAAAGCACACATTTTCATTGAGTCATCAAATTTTAAGAATTTTTCTTATGGATTGTCATTTCATGCTGATTTGAAAGTTTATTGATATTTTTAAATTTCATTATTGATTTTGAAGTAAGTTCAAATTTGTTTGACTGTATCATGCAAATCTATAAATTAGATTTTCATTCCTTCGACATTGTTTTTTATTAGAGATAAACCCCATCTGTGAACTACTTCAGAGAAGAGGCTAGTGTCATCTTCAGACATTAGTGTGAATAATTGCGTTCTAATGATGAGTGAATCGTGTGAATACTATTAAGTACAGGTGGTGATTATTAAGAAGATTGCACTTCTAGAGTTGATCATGGTGCCTATGAACTTTATGTAGAAGTGATATAGTAGAACAAGATAAGAGAGGAATAGGTGTATATCTACTACGTTTGTTTCAAGGAATCGGGTTTGCCATTCTTGACAAGATCCATAATCCAGCCGGTTACTATAAAGAACTTGATTAACAAAAGGACAATTTTGAATCAATGTAGTGGCCCATGCTGGTATTTTAGTAATTAAATTTTATTTTCAAGGGTTTTGTGGTAAGAATAAAGCTTTTATTTCAAATTCAAAAAGAAGTACATGGATAAAGATTTTAGAAGTGTTGAGCAAGTATTTGAGAAAAGTTATTGAAAATGATTTCAGATATATTTGTATTGATATTGAATTTTGGATAAGAGTGGTGTATGCACCCTAAAATGGCTGTCTGGACTATGGGCCCTTATTTATCAATTTATCAAATTCTAGAATCAATGCTTTGCAAAATTTTCAATTCAAATCAATTTCATTGATCAAATCGTAATTAATTCAATTATTTCAATATGTCCTAAGGCTTGATCATTTCATCAATTATCTTATTTAATTAAAAGAAAATAATTCCTTTTTATTAAATAAAATAATCTTATTTAATTAAAATTCCTTTTTAATTAAATAATCTTATCTTATTTAATTAAAATCTCT